>JANJGK010000027.1:7132907-7162907 GCA_039081455.1 Macrobrachium rosenbergii | reverse complement strand
TTGCTTCGCTAATAATCGATCAGACTTACTTTTGGGCAGAATTAGACAAACAATCTATATTTTCTAACTTACGAACTTACGCACTCGCATACCAGCTCGGTCGTCTGCCTCACATATCAGAGCCAATATTGTGTGTTCATCAAGCAAAACAGCTGAAGTAACCAAACTATTTGCTGAATGCAATGATTTTGCAACTGAGCGCCCGACCCAGTTCACTCTTGAAGCGATCTTTCCTTCATCACACCTTATAACATGTTAATTCTAAATTAGACACATTTCCTGAAATAGTGCTCGGCCACCCCATAAGAGCGTCTCGCTCTCTTAATGGCGAACTAAAACAAAAGCATATGTATAAAACATAACAAATAGAGCTATGCTCAATTAGCAATGTCTACTGTACTGCAGTTTTAAGTACTGCTCTCATGAAGTACTTGCAAAGTCACTGGGGTCATTTTCTTAGAGCCCTTGCATGTAGTCTTACAAGCACAAATAAGCTTTACTACCCCCACAGTATGAATTATCAGTAAAATAGCCACTAAAACTATCAAAATAGCTGGCATAATATATTGCTGATACTCGACCATCAACGGATCATCGTCTTCTTCTAACGGCGGAACAGTTATCGGTACTACTGTTGTAGGCACTGGAACTACATCATGATCGTTACGCATATGACGCATGAAAATCTTCTTGGAACTGTTGAACACAGCACGGCTAATTATGAGGAAGTCTGTTGATACCACACGGCACGAAGCATCAAACAGTTTAGATCTTTGAAGAATGAATGACGTCGACTTGTTACCCTGGCACATCGTCGTAACAGGACATTCTTTGCAGTATACGGCAGTAAGAGTTTTGGTGGAGATTATGTGGTATTCAAGTGGAAACTGTATAAAGTCACATTCTGTCGGTGTCTGTCTATGAACCAATGATAATTCACAACCACCCACAGATACAACTCGCAACTGGAAAACATTACTGTCACACACATACTTCTCCATAACCAAGGTACAACCTGTCTTATAATCAACTCCCGAACCTTGATATTGATCTCCTAAAATGAACATGGTCTCTAATCCATCCCATGTCACTATTAAGTCTCCAAAAGCACTCGGAAAAGGTCTAATAACAAAACTAAGAAAAGGCTTCATGGTACTGACAGGAACGTATACTATTAATCCCCGATCAGACAATCTCACTCTCAAAACATTATAATATAAATACAAATCTCCTCCCGTGAATAATACTTTCGCCCCATGTAGGTAAGCGGAATTCCTTAGAACGTTTTCTAAGTATCCTAAAGGTAATATATCACCATACACACGACCATCTGCTGCAGCAATAATTGCTTTTATTTGCATTTGCATTTCTATCCTTAGAGAATCAGTTTCTTTCTCAATATTAAGAAAAGTATGTTGGATCGTAAGAAGTGCTATTGTCACATCAAGGTCTTCTTTCAAACCTTCAACTGTAACTAACAAATCATTCAAAGAATGTCTAATTGTTTCAAAACCACTTCTCAATTTCTCATTACTTTCTTGCAACTGATTTAACTGTTTCCCCTGAGCTATTAGGTCTCTTTGAACTTCTGCTACTTTGACTAAACTTCCGATAGACATAGCTCCAACCGCCGCAATCACACCAACACCTAGAAGAACTAAAGGTGCTGCTCTTTTACTTCTCCTTTTCCCTACAGAAGGTGAATTTCCTGGAGTAACGTCAGGAATCCATTCTAACGTTTTAACTATCCCTTTATCAACTCTGTCTAATGTTATTCTTACTTCTTTCATTAATCTAGTTAAAGAGACTGATAAAGTTCTCTTATTCTCTACTTCATCTAAAATGAACACGAGACAAAAAAAAGAAAAAAAAACAATAAATATCATATACAGTATATACATATATCAACCCATTTATCCCTCTAACTATATACAAATGTTCCATTACACCCCAACTTTCTTCAACTTCGAAATATGGGTCAACTTCGTCACACCAGTATTTACATCCTTTATTACAAATCTATTCCCTTTTTTGATCTCTACAATCTCAAAAGGTCCATGGGACTTTGGACTTAATTTATAATTCGGATCATTCCGAACATTCACTTTAACAAACACTCTATCACCCATGGAAATAGCTACTCCCCGCGATTTAGCGTTACTCTTCTCCACCATTGCGTGTGAACTAAGTTCAAGTTCTTTACTGATACGCGCAAATCTTTCTCTCGCTGTATTTATCAACGAAGTAACCGTAACATCGCCCTTAACTTGCTCTGGTAACAAATCAAAAGGTCCTTTCAACTTGTACCCATACAAAGCTTCTGCTGGAGATATCTTAATTGTGTCATTCGCCATAGTGTTGATACTATATCGCACTTCATCCAAAGATCTGTCCCAATGTGTATTGGAACCGCCCACTGTCATGAGTAAGGCCTCGATTATTTTCCGATTCGCCCTCTCACATAACCCGTTCGCTTCTGGTCTATACGGGATTATAGATACTTTCTTTATTCCCAGTAAATTAGCAAGACCCTCTAAAGTCTTATTAATAAATTCCCTACCATTGTCTGTGATCAGACATTCAGGAACACCATATCTACAAATTATCCCCTTAAAGAACGCTATAGCTACTTCCTCAGCTGACTTGAATTTCAGTGGGAAAATCTCGACAAAGCGAGTCAACTCGTCAACAACTACTAATAAATGTCTATACCCATAAGCAGATTCTGAGAAGTTACCCAGAATATCCATATGCACTCTCTGAAACGGCCTATTTGGTATGGGATGTGAACCCAAACGACACAACACCGTCATCGCCGGCTTATTCGCATTGCAAATAGCGCAATTCTTCACAAAGGCCTCTACTGCGGAAAACATATTTTTCCAAAAGAACTTTGACCTAACGTTTTCATACGCCTTGTCAATACCTAAATGAGGAGAACCAAATTTACAATGTACAATATCTAGAACTTGTGGTACTAGACTCTCTGGCACGATGATTTGTGTAATTTCACCCATGCTTAGACTACTTCGCAAGTTATACTTAACCTTCCTAACTAATAAATTATTCTCCAATTCTAGTCCAGAAAAAGGCAACTTATACCCTTTCTTCGGTGAAACTCCTCTGAGAAATGCCTTAGCATCTGATAGTAATTTATCTTCATCTTGCTTCTCTTCGAGCAAAGGTATGTCCCAAGTGACATTTTCACCAGTAATATAACACACAACGTTTCTCTCAACATCACGAACAACAATCTCTTCTGAGACTGCCGACACACCATTTCTCTCCGAAGTATGCACTATAGGAACGTGTTTGTCCCCTTCATGAGATATCTCAGAACTACTAGTATCCGAGACATGAGACACCAAATGTCTACTCTCGTCTTCCGCACAGGATTCGGTATGTACTCCCTCATCCTCGACCGGAATAATCTGCTCAATGCATCTGCAACCACATTATGCTTACCTTCAATGTATTTGAGGCTTACATCAAAATCTCTCAATGTCAAAAACCAACGTGCTCTCTTGGGCGATAAATTTGGCTTATTGAAAAGCTCTAGCAACGGTTGATGATCTGTAAAAATCTCAACTTTATTTCCCATCAACAACATCTTGAAATGAACAAGGCTAGAGACGACTGCAAAAGCCTCCTTGTCCACAACTGACATCAGCCTTTCGTTACTACCACGCGCTTTGAACTTTCTGCTATAAAAAGCAATTTGATGTAATTTTCCCTCAAATTTCTGCATCAAACATGCACCTATACCTTCCTGACTCGCGTCAGTCACCAAGGTGAACGGTTGACTAAAATCTGGAAACTTCAAAACAGGTGGGTTCACTAAAGCATTCTTAAGCTTCTCAAAAGCTAATTGCTGACTGTCACCCCAAACAAATTTAACGTCTTCTGCTAATAAATCTGTCAGTGGAGACGCTATTGTAGAAAAATTCCGCACAAAACGGCGAAAGAAACCCGACATACCTAGGAATGAACGAATCTGCTTCCTGGTTTTGGGAACTGGAAAACTCACGATAGCTTTGACTTTGTCATCATTCACTCTGACTCCTTCTTTAGAGATAACATGACCTAGATAGACAATTTCTTTCTTCAGAAACTCACATTTGGCCAATTTGACCTTTAACCCAGCGAACCTTAATCGCTTGAGGACTTCTTTTAACACCTTTAGATGTTCTTCGATTGTATCTGTGCACCGTGAAGTAGTGTGTTAACCAGCCTAGTAAATGTTATTGGGGACCCTTGTAATCCAAAAGGCATCCTATTAAACTCGTAATGTCCCTTTGGTATAGAAAATGCTGTAAATTTACGACTATTCTCACTAAGTGGAACTTGCAAAAATCCCTGCATGAGATCTATAGACGAATATATATTCTTGCCACCGATTTCAACAAACAAATCAGGCAAACAAGCTACAGGGTATCTATCTGGGCATGTCTTTTCGTTCAATTTACGAAAGTCTATGCATACTCTGATGCTACCGTCTTTCTTTGGGACCGCTAGTAAAGGAAAATTAAAAGGCGAGGAACTGGGCCTAATAATACCTTCCGACTCCCACTTCTGAACTTCTTTTTCTACTTCTTCTCTGATCTTAAAGGAATTCGATACGCTGGAATATATATGGGATTTGTACTTTCTCTAGGCGGATTGAATGTTCTAAAACATCTGTAACCCCTAGCTTATCTCCTTTCAAAGCAATAATATCTAAATATTCTTTCAACACTTTCTCTTCTTTATCTGTATACTCGGAATAATCAGCTTTAGCCAAATGTTCGTGAAGAACTTGACTTCTGAATTGTAGCTCCTCGTTGGGAAACATATTACCATCTCCACAAAAACTCACTATCTTATGTTCTTCCTTAAACTCTTCGAAATCAATTACATAAGTACCCTTGTGATATTTTTTCACTGAGTCTTGATAGCTTACCAATTCTACTGCAGTTACACCTGCGACTGAAACTTCATTTACTGATACTGTACTTACAACGTCTTTGAATTTCTCTGTTCCCTCAACAACGCACACTTGAGAAGGTAAATTTTTCTCTTTCATCGACACTTTAATCAATGTAGGAACTCGTGGGTGCAATTCAATATCTTCTAACAAAAATCCTTTGAAAGACTTTTGCGGAATGTCTTCATTCTCTAATGAATGTGTTAGACATGTCACAGTCTGCGTCTTGGGTTTCTCACAACTTTTTTTCATGTTTCTATATGGAACGAAACAACCTGGCTCACCTATTGTAATCCCCTTAATTCCAGTAAGAATGTTGATGTTATGTCGCATACAAGAAGGGTGTCCTAGCAAAACCATTTCACCTAAGGCTAATCCTTCTATGACCAAAAATGGTTCTACTATTGTCTTTTCACCGATACAAAGCGTAAGAGATGATGAACCTAAGATATTCAATCTTCTCGCCTGTACATCACACACTGTCTCATTAGTAGGAACTAATTTACACTCTGAAAACTTTGAGTGGAAAAACTCAAAATCTATCAGGTTAACAGAGCTGCCAGAATCAATGAAGATAGAAATTTCAATGCCATTAGAAAAACCATGTACAATCGGCCTAGGTTCTGGTGACTCTAAGACCTGATTGCTCATTATCCTGTGTCCGTCTTCGAACTTATCTTGTGAAAATTTTGATGTTCATTTGTGTACCTAGAACTTGCATCATGTGGAATTCTTCTGTCATATCTAGTAAAACCACCCCGTGATTTCCCTGAATTTGACTTACTATGTCCCACCTTATCACAGTTAAAACAACGAATCGTTGTGACTGGTCTCTCTGGAGTTTTCTTCGATTCCACCCGCGCACATGCCTTCATTCCTGCATCATTTCGTAGATGTGAGGTACTAGCATTATTCTGGGGTTTCGAAACTGCTGCTGAAATTTTAGCACCTCCCTTTACAAAACTACTGTCCAGCGTCGGACATTTTGATAGATTTTTATTAATCTGTGCAAACAAAAAGGATTCATCTGTATTCTGATCAATTCTTTTATCAAAACTATTTGTAATTACATCTGGGACTGACGTTAAAAGGCAGGCAAAGTGTAGCAATTTTTCAAAATTATCTAAGGAGATATTACTTCCATCTACCCATGGAGAGTTTTTCATAGATTTCTTTATCTCACCTACTGCATCAAATAAGCGAGCACTGTATGTGATTAATGAATCATTACCTTTCCTAGTTCTGATAAGCGCTCGCAGATTCCGAACAATGCATTCGCGGTCGATCCCGCCATACGATGCACGTAAAAATTCCTGAAGTTCTTTCCAAGCTTTACACTTTCTGAACCCGAAACTGCGTGCTCGTTCTCCAATATCCCCTTTGTCTAAGTCTAAGAAAGCTTTTGCTTCTGTTAAAGCTTCGGCGCCATCTGTAATTTTCTTAGAATTCAGATAATTTTCTACTGATTCAGTGAATGTCTCAATACTCTGAGTTAACTTCCCGTCAACTAACCCTTTAAAATTGGTAATGCCTGCATTGAAGTTCGTCAACCTATGGCACACAATTGATTGTGACGTACTTGAGTCTGAGTCCGGCATTTTGTGAATGATCACACGCCCCCTATCGTAAAACATGAAATAAAAAGAGAAGCGAAAGATAACAATCCCAAAAGAAAAGAAAATGGAAGACTTGCCTTAAGCCTCGTGAATTCTAAACAGAAAACGGAGCTCTGTGAGAATGAGAAGCTGCCAGCTCGAAGCAAAAAAAAGAGATGGAAGATGTTTGCCTTTGCCTCGAAATTGCAAAGCTCACCATATACTTAATTAACTCACAATCGCCACTATTCACACTTATTTGGGTGTTTTCTTAACCCCAAACTACTCTACATATCACCCAGATCTATTTTCACAATTCACCACTCCCGAATACTTAAATAGAACAAAAAAATCAGCGTGTCACGCGTGTGATTCTTCGGCACATAGTTGTCGCATCGCACAAGAACTCAACACTGATCTTGGTTTTGCAGTTATCAGCGAGTGCCCCGAGGCATAATATTGTCAATTAGCCTATTTCTAATCTCCCTATTTCGCTATCTTAACTCCAAATAAAACTAACGCACACCGCTACTACCAGTTAAACTTTTTTAACCGCTGCCACCAATATAATCTGTAATACCCCTTTCAGATTAAACACTTCTTTTTAGAAGTGTTACGTAACGGACCTTGCAGTCTACCATCAGAGACGTGGTACCCCTCTCTCTCTCTCTCTCTCGTATTCAGCATTCATCCCGCGCATTCTCTCTCTCTCTCTCGGACTCCGCTCGCATGTTTCCCCTCTCAGCAAATCTCTCTCTCTCTCTCTCTCTCTCTCACAGCACACAGACTTCTCTCTCTCGAACATCATCCTCAAAAAAGAAATGGATATTCTAAGGAAACGCAATCTTTCCTACAAAAATAGATTTATTATCAACAAACCCAACAAGTAATGAATGAACAAAGAAAAGATTAAAATGCATAATAAATGAATTATCAAGTCAAAATGGTCTACTCAAGATTTACTCTTACTCTGACTAAAAACAAGTCTTACTACGACCGAAAAGTCTTACTATGGCTAAAAGCCGTTACACCCAACACTCTCACACACTCCAACTTAGACATTATACGTCTAGTCTTAAGTCAACCACATGAGAAATAACCACATGGCAAAGATTGCAGGGTCCTTTCCTATAACCACAGCAATTCCACAGACATCTGTCGAAGAATTAAGCAAAATCGTAATCTCCCACAAATATACAAGTGCAAAACATAATGAAAAGTTTAAAATGCATGGTTAATAATCGTTAAACAGAACACAATAAAATAGAATATTAAAGTGACATAAATGGTTATGTTCAACTCTCCACACAAATTCATAAGTGTCTTGAAATCATGGTAAAATTCACAAGTCCACAGTTCACACAGAAAAACGAAAAGTCTGAACTTTACCTTTATCTGCCAGTTTCTAAGAGATTGGAACACTCAAAGCTACGTCTGGACGATAACGCTCTTGCTTCGCTAATAATCGATCAGACTTACTTTTGGGCAGAATTAGACAAACAGTCTATATTTTCTAACGTACGAACTTACGCACTCGCATACCAGCTCGGTCGTCTGCCTCACATATCAGAGCCAATATTGTGTGTTCATCAAGCAAAACAGCTGAAGTAACCAAACTATTTGCTGAATGCAATGATTTTGCAACTGAGCGCCCGACCCAGTTCACTCTTGAAGCGATCTTTCCTTCATCACACCTTATAACATGTTAATTCTAAATTAGACACATTTCCTGAAATATATATTATATATATTATATATATATATATATATATATATATATATATATATATATATATATATATATATATATATATATATATATATATATATATATATATATATATATATATATATATACACACACACACACACACACACACACACACACACACACACTGCAGGCCTTAAATCCAGATGAGAGCTAAAAGGAACCTTTTCTTCCAGTGAAGGGACTGGAGCACACATACACACGCACATGCACACAGTAAAAGTGAGGTACTAAGTGAGGTACTACCGTACTTAGTACTCACAGATATTTCGTAGACTGGTATAATTTGTACAGAATGACGACTACTTGTCCCAACAAAACGATATCCTGGACAAACACTAAGTTACAAAGAGCTGGCTTCTTCATTCGTCTAGTAGTAATCTTTCTTCTTTACTCTTTCTCTTCTTTATTTTCCTCTTGATTCCTCTTCTTCACTGCCACTCGTGTAGGAGAGAAACTCCAAGCGAAATCTACTTCCTTTTAGGAGGAGGGAATTTGAAACGCCACCTGCAAACATTCGACCTAATTCAGAGCAGGGCTCCCCCCCCCCCCCCCCGCCAACATGGTCTCCCTCTAGAGAAAATGGATTAATTCGACACAGGTCTGTTTCGTGGACAGTGAAAGACTATAAGGATTGACTTTCGTTCTGAAGGGAAATAAGATGTTCATAGTAGTGCCATTCTAATACCAATATGGAAAATGAAACATTATGAATTAGTTACTGAGAGAAAGTGGACTATTTCGACACAGGTGTGTTTCGTGGACAGAGACAGATTTTAGTTGACTTTCGTCCTGAAGGGAAATGGCAAGGGAATACTTTTATTGGGATAATAACATCAGTGTTATATTTCTAAAAAGAACATTGAACCAGAGGAATGAATTCTTTACTGTTTTTATATTCGTGTAGTGATGATAGTAAAGTTGATAAGTAAAGCTGTAAAATTCATAATATTCTCTCTGAAAAGGCTTTTGTAAAAAATTAAATACACTGTCAAAATACTTTGCAATACAACTAGATAATATCTAGAGAGTAAAGTTTGCTCGTAACTGAGGGCCTATAACTGGCAAGAACCGGAAGTGAAAGTCGAAATAGGGGATGACAAATATTGTGTGTTGCTTTGAATTTTATCATAAATTAATATGCATTTCAAATCGAATAGGTAATTGAAAAAAAATGACCTTTCACCCACCTAATCAGTTAGTCCCCCATGCAGATATGGGATAGACTGTGGGGTGAGTGAGAAACAAACATATGTGGTAATCTTTCAGTTTATTAGAAATCATTTGCAAATAAAAGGTTCAACACTGATGTAAATGTTTTTAACGTCATAATTATGAGGTTGCCCGGCCTTTTTGAAAGTGCATCTGTATCTGTGAATCACCCCTTTACAGATGAGCCGTACCTGGGCAAGTCTATAGAACTGTTTTAAGAAATGAAGACATAAAGTCGGTATGTTTGTGTGAGTCTGGATCAAGTTTGTGTTATAACAGAATTTTGTAAGAAGTTTAGGAACAGAGGAAGCTAGATATGGCATGTATGGATGCAGAGAAAGTTCATGACAACTTACTGACTGAGATGGAATATAAAGTACCAGAATGTATGGTGTCAGGTCATGTGGAGAAATTAATAAAATGATAGTAGTGGTAATGTTATGTGATAAGAAAGAGGGCATTAGGAGTGGCTGTTTTAACTTCTTTCATCTACTCAGTTTGTTATATTTCCAATTAATTTTTGAATCGTGAGTCTTTTTTTTTAACTACTTCTACACGTGATCCATGGTCAGGATTACTATTTTTACTGATTATTTTGGAGGTGACTGTGTTTTGTGTCGTCCCTTCGTTCATCCTCTTGTCTCTCGTGATGTGCAATGATCGCCTGTCCCTCCTCACCTTGCTGCTGCTAAGTCTGAACTTCCAACTCTCAGAGGATGAGATACATCTGCGGCAGACGTTTGGCTTTCCTAACTCGCTGAATGGTTCACCTCATAGTTTGTCTTGGCAGATGTTTTGCAGACGGATGGACGCCCTTCCTTCCTGCCTCAAACACTCATATATATATATATATATATATATATATATATATATATATATATATATATATATATATATATATATATATATATATATATATATATATATATATATGTATGTATATATATATATATATATATATATATATATATATATATATATATATATGTATATATATATATGTATATATATATATATATATATATATATATATATATATATATATATATATATATATATATATATATGGCCTTGGTAAAATGGATGTGTGAAGAGGAAATTATATTTTGCTCTCAGTGATTCGAAAGTTGGACTTGAAATTTCTTGAAATGTGGGTCGAATATTGTGTACCTTACAGTGAACACTGAAACTCTGTTTCCTCACTCACGTATTACTCTGTTGTTATATGTATATATATATATATATATATATATATATATATATATATATATATATATATATATATATATATATATATATATATATATATATATATATATATATATTTCAGAAAATATGGCTGCTACAATTTTAAAGGACACATATATGCATTTCATAGCTTCAATGCTTTAAGATGTGATGGAAGAATTTATGGAGTCAGATGAAACTAGGTCGAGAGACTCGAGGTAAAATCTTTGTGTTCAGCAAATAGTTTGATTCCTCAGCAATGTTGCCGGTCAGGTGATCTTCCGAAGTGTTATGTATATTCGTGAGTACGTGCGTTAATTTGATCTAGATTATGCCAAAATCTGCCCTAAAAGTGAGTTTGATCGTTCATTAACGTGATAGAACTGCAGTTGTCTAGACGTAGCTTTGGAGAGGATCCAGGCTTTGAATCGGCAGATAAGGTAGAGTTTGAAATCTCTGTTTTTATGGGAGGAAATTGAACTTGTGATTTTTTACCATGATTTTCTAATCATTATGAACTTTTGAACTGGTGTGGGAGATTTAATATGAATATTCATACCTCTTTCATATTATTATTTTGTCATGTTACGTTTGCCATATCTTGGCTATGCATTTTACACTTTCCATTATTGTGTTTTGCATTTCATATATTTTTGGGAGTCTTCTATCATGTTTAATTCTTCCGACAGATGTCTGTGGACACTGTGGACAGATGTCTGTGGACACTGTGGACAGATGTCTGTGGACAGTGTGGACTGTTTCGAATAACATGTGGTAGACTGTTTTTTTTGACATGACTAATTATTGATTTGGGGAGTATGTGTGAGTTTGGATATTTTCAGGCTATTAGCCATAGTGAGACTTCTTTAATCAGAAGTGTTTTGCAGTTCAGAGTTTAGTTATCTAACTCGATATTTCATTTATTATGCATTTTAATCTTTGCTTTGTTTTATTCATTTCTTGTTGGGTTATTTGAATAATAAACCTATTTTTGTAGAAGCTATTGCATTTCTTTAAATGGTCCATTTAATTGATCTGGTGAGAATGAGTGCGATTCGGGTAGGTGAACTTCGGAAAACGATGAGAGAGAGAGAGAGAGAGGCGATACACGATGAGAGAGAGAGAGAGAGAGGCGATACACGGAGAGAGAGAGAAAGAGAGAGAGAGAGGAGAAAAATGGATGTAAGTGTTATCGTGAGCGAACTTTCATACGCCTCCGTTTCATGAAGAAAGATCGTAGAGCACGTTACATACACTTTCAAAAAAGTGTTAATTCTGTCCTCGTTACAGAATTAAATGGTGGCAGCGGGTGTCTTTTGATTTTAAATGGTGGCAGCATGATTTTAATGTCTTTAATGATGGCGAAAGAGGGAGATTGCTAATAGACTAATTGGTAACGTTGATGCCCAAGGCATAGGCGACTTCACCTAAGAGCTAAGGCGACGGGTCAGTGTTGAATGACTGAGTGGGTCGTGATTACGTGTGAAATACGGGGAAATCTTTTTTTTTCCGTTTCTATTCGAGTACTGGGAGTGGGGAGTTGTGAAATAGATCTGGATGATCTCTAGAGCAATTTTGGGGTTAACAAAATACCCAAATAAGTGTGAATAGTGGCGATTGTGAGTTAATTACGCAGAGTGATGATTCAACAAGAATCGCGCTGGGTGTCTTTTTTGCTTCGCCGTCGAGTGGGTGACGTCACAGGCTGCACACAGCTCTGTTTTCTGTAGAAGTTGAGAGATAGGTACTTCGTTTTCTGTTTCAAAATTGGTAAGTACCCCATTCTCGTAAGTTGCGCAGAACGCCGTTTTCTGTTCTTCTTTTAGAGGGGGTAACTTGTGCCTTTCTCTAGTGTTCTTTTTGGTTTCTCTTTTTATGTTGTTACGCTCAGGGCGTGTGATTACTCACAAAATGCCGGACGATGCAGCAAGCACATCCCAATCAATTGTGGTGCATAAAGTGACGAACATTAGTGCGGGAATTACTAATTTTAAAGGGCTGGTTGACGGGAAGCCAACCCAAAATATAGAAACTTTCATTGAGTCAGTGAACAATTATCTGAATTCCAAGAAAATTACGAATGGCGCTGAAGCTTTAACAGAGGCTAAATCATTTCTGGATTTAGATAAAGGAGATATTGGAAAACGAGCACGCAGTTTCGGGTTCAGAAGGTGTAAAACTTGGAATGAACTGCAGAAATTTCTACGAGCTACTTATGGCGGAGTTCAACGTGAATGCGCAGTTCGGAATTTGCGAGAGTTTCTCAAAATAAAGAAGGGCAATGATTCACTAGTCACATACAGTGCGAATTTATTCGATGCAGTAGTTGAGTTAAAGAAATCTATAACAGGTTCTCCATGGGTAACTGGAAATAATATCTCCTTAGATAATTTTGAAAGATTGTTACACTTTGCTTGCCTTTTAACGTCGGTCCCAGATGTAATTGTAGATAGTTTTGATAAGAGAATTGATCAGGATACAGACGAATCCTTTTTGTTTGCACAGATTAACAAAAATCTAGCAAAATGCCCGACACTGGACAGTACTTTTGTACAGGGAGGTGCAAAGATGTCAGCTGCGGTTTCCAAACCACAGAATAATGATAGTCGCTCGCATTCGGGAAATGATGCAACAGCGAAGACATGTGCACGAGTAGAATCGAAGAAAATTCCAGAGAGATCAGTCACAACGATACGTTGTTTTAATTGTGATAAAATAGGCCATAGTAAATCAAATTGCAGAGTGAGATATTGTTCAGTTTGCAAATCTTCAGATCATGGATGGAGATTTTGCCCAGCCACAAAGAATAGAGAATATTCAGGGAAGTCACGGGGAGGTTTTTCTAGATATGACAGGAGAATTCCACATGATGCAAGTTCTAGATACACAAAGGAACAGCAGAATTTTCACAAGATAAGTTCGAAAACGGACACAGGATAATGACTAATCAGGTCGTAGAGTCACTAGAACCTAGGCCGATTGTACGTGGATTCTCTAATGGCAATGAAATTTCTATTTTCATTGATTCTGGTAGCTCAGTTAACTTAGTAAATGCTGACCTTTTTCACTCGAGGTTTCCAGAGTGCAAATTAGTCCCTTCTAGTGAGACAGTGTGTGATGTACAAGCGAGGAAACTGAATATTTTAGGTTCGTCATTTCTTACGCTTTGTATTGGTGGAAAGACAATAGTAGAATCATTTTTGGTCATAGAAGGATTAGCCTTAGGTGAAATGGTTTTGCTAGGACACCCTTCTTGTATGCGACATAACATCAACATTCTTACGGGAGTTCAGGGAATTACAATAGGTGAGTCAGGTTGTTTTGTTCCATATATACACAGGAAACAAACTTGTGAGAAACCTAAGACAGTCTGAGACATGTGTAACACAGTCATTAGAGAGTGAAGATATTCCGCAGAGATCTTTCAAAGGATTTTTGTTGGAAGATGTTGAATTGCAACCGCGAGTTCCTACATTAGTTAAAGTGTCGCTGAAAGAGAAAAAGTTTCCTTCTCAAGTGTGCGTTGTTGAGGGAACCGAGAAATTCAAAGACGTTGTGAGTACGGTGTCAGTGAATGAAATTTCAGTCGCAGGCGTGACTTCAGTAGAATTAGTTAGCTATCAAGACTCAGTGAAAAAATATCACAAGGGTACTTATGTAATTGATTTTGAAGAGTTTAAGGAAGAGCATAAATTAGTGAGTTTTTGTGGAGACGGGAATATGTTTCCTAACGAGGAGCAACAGTTCCGAAGTCAGGTTCTTCATGAACATTTGGCTAAAGTTGATTATCCTGAATATTCAGATAAAGTAGAGAAAGTGTTGAAAGAATATCTAGATATCATTGCTTTGAAGGGAGATAAATTAGGAGTTACAGATGTTTTAGAACATTCAATCCGCCTAGAAAAGGGTACAAATCCCATATATATTCCAGCATATCGAATTCCTTTTAAGATCAGGGAAGAAGTAGAAAAAGAAGTTCAGAAGTGGGAGTCGGAAGGCATTATTAGACCGTCCAATTCTCCGTTTAATTTTCCTTTGCTTGCAGTTCCTAAGAAAGACGGTAGTATCAGAGTTTGTGTAGATTTTCGTAAATTGAATGAAAAAACATGCCCAGATAGATATCCGGTAGCTTGTTTGCCTGATTTGTTTGTTGAGATCGGTGGCAAGAATATATATTCATCTATAGATCTTATGCAAGGGTTTTTACAGGTTCCCCTTTGTGAGAGTAGCCGTAAATATACAGCATTTTCGGTACCAAAGGGACATTACGAGTTTAATAGGATGCCTTTTGGATTACAAGGGTCCCCAATAACATTTACTAGACTGGTTAACACAGTACTTCATGGCTTGTTAGGAAAGTCGGTGTTTGTGTACATGGATGACATTCTCATATGCACAGATACAATTGAAGAACATCTAAAGGTGTTAAAAGAAGTCCTCAAGCGATTACGGTTCGCTGGGTTAAAGGTCAAATTGGCCAAATGTGAGTTTCTGAAGAGAAAAATTGTCTATTTAGGACATGTTATCTCTAAAGAGGGAGTTAGAGTGAATGATGATAAAGTTAAAGCCATTGTGAATTTTCCAATTCCCAAAACCAGGAAACAGATTCGTTCGTTCCTAGGTATGTCGGGTTTCTTTCGCCGTTTTGTGCGGAATTTTTCTACAATAGCGTCGCCATTGACAGATTTGTTACGAGAAGACGTTAAGTTTGTTTGGGGTGATAGTCAACAATTAGCTTTTGAGAAGCTTAAGAACGCTTTGGTGAACCCACCAGTTTTGAAGTTTCCAGATTTTAGTCAACCGTTCACCTTAGTGACTGACGCGAGTCAGGAAGGTATAGGTGCGTGTTTGATGCAGAAATTTGAGGGGAAATTACACCCAATTGCTTTTTATAGCAGAAAGTTCAAAACGCGTGGTAGTAACGAAAGGCTGATGTCAGTTGTGGACAAGGAGGCTTTTGCAGTCGTCTCTAGCCTTGTTCATTTTAAGATGTTGTTGTTGGGAAATAAAGTTGAGATGTTTACAGATCATCAACCGTTGTTAGAGCTTTTTAATAAGCCAAATTTGTCGCCCAAGAGAGCACGTTGGTTCCTAACATTGAGAGATTTTGATGCAAACCTCAAATACATTGAAGGTAAGCATAATGTAGTTGCAGATGCATTGAGCAGATACTTTCCGGTCGAGGATGAGGAAATACACACCGAATCCTGTGTGGGTGAAGAGAGTAAATATTTGGTGTCTAATGTCTCTGATATTAGTAGTTCTGAGAGATCGCATGTAGAGGACATACACGTTCCTACAGTGTATACTTTGGGGAGAAATAGTGAGTCGGCAGTCTCGGGAGAGATTGTTATTCGTGATAGTGAGAGTAACGCAGTGTGTTATATTATGGGTGAAAATGTCACTTGGGACATAGGCTTGCTGGAACAAAAGCAAGATGAAGATAAATTGTTGTCAGATGCTAAGGCATTTCTTAAGGGAGTTTCACCGAAGAAAGGGTATAAGTTGCCTTTTTCTGGTCTAGAGTTGGAGAATAATTTATTGGTGAGAAAAGTTAAGTATAACTTGCGAAGTACTCGAAGCATGGGTGAGATTACACAAATCATCGTGCCAGAGAGTCTAGTACCACAAGTTCTAGACATTGTACATTGTAAATTTGGTTCTCCTCATTTGGGTGTGGACAAGACGTATGAAAACGTCAGGTCAAAGTTCTTTTGGAAAAATATGTTTTCCGCAGTAGAAGCCTTTGTGAAGAAGTGTGCTATTTGCAATGCGAATAAGCCAGCGACGACAGTGTCGTGTCGTTTGGGTTCATATCCCATACCACATAGGCCGTTTCAGAGAGTGCATATGGATATTCTGGGTAACTTCTCAGAGTCCGCTTATGGTTATAGACATTTATTAGTAGTTGTTGATGAGTTGACTCGCTTTGTCGAGATTTTCCCACTGAAGTACAAATCAGCTGAGGAAGTTGCTATAGCGTTCTTTAAGGGGATAATTTGTCGATATGGTGTTCCTGAATGTCTGATCACAGACAATGGTAGGGAGTTTATTAATAAGACTTTAGACGGTCTTGCTAATTTGTTGGGAATAAAGAAAGTATCTATAATCCCGTATAGACCTGAAGCAAATGGGTTGTGTGAGAGGGCGAATCGGAAAGTAATCGAAGCTTTACGCATGACGGTGGGTGGTTCCGATACACATTGGGACAGATCTTTGGACGAAGTGCGATATAGTATCAATACTATGATGAATGACACAATTAAGATATCTCCAGCAGAAGCTTTGTATGGATACAAGTTGAAAGGACCTTTTGATTTGTTACCAGAGCGAGTTCAGGGTGATGTTACGGTCACTTCGTTGATAAATACAGCGAGAGAAAGATTTGCACGTATCAGTAAAGAACTTGAACTTAGTTCGCGTGCGATGGTAGAGAAAAGTAACGCGAAATCGAGGGGAGTAGCTTTTTCGATGGGTGATAGAGTGTTTGTTAAAGTGAATGTTCGGAATGATCTGAATTATAAATTAAGTCCGAAGTTCCACGGACCTTTTGAGATTGTAGAGATCAAAAGAGGGAATAGATTTGTAGTTAAGGATGTAAATACTGGAGTGACGAAATTGACCCATATTTCGAAGTTGAAGAAAGTTGGGATGTAGTGGAACATTTGTATATAGTCATGTAATGGAACGTTTGTATATAGTTAGAGGGATAAATGGGTTGATATTTGTATATATATGATATTTATTTTTATTTTTTTTCTCTTGTTCATTTTAGATGTTGAAGTTCTTAATCATTTGTTTTCGAATGATTTTAGGAGTTGAGACATGGGCTGGTTTCATACGAGATTTGACTCGTGTGTTAGTGTGTTATTGTGTTACGATGTGTTTCATCATCTGACGCAATGTGTGTGTTGTTTAGGATATTTTTTTTTGGGGAGGTATTTAGTATATCGGACCGAACAAGTCTGATCTTTTTTTTCGGGTTGGGAGATCGTGTTTGAGTATTTGGATTTTTTTTCCAGTTTCTTTTTTTTTAAATAAAGGGAGCTGTATTGTGAGTGGTTGTAGTTGTTAAGATCATGGGAGCGATTGCCATTACGTCAATTGCTGTTTTGTTGAGAGTTAGTCAGGTGTTGCGAAATACTTGCTAACCGAAGTAGAACTTTCATGTCTTTTACGAGATATGATACCTTTTAGTGTTTGGATAGAATTTTTTTTTGTGAGTGAGTTCCGTAGAGTTATTGTGCTTAATAGTGAGTTGACTGTGATTATTCTGAGATACAAACTTGGAATTAGTTCACATTGTGAGTGTTTACTTTTGCATTAGTGGTTCTGTTTGGTTCAGTAACATGAAACCTTTTTGTTATTAGACCTTTTTCGAGTGTTTTTGGGAGACTCAGTAGTGACATGGGATAGATTAGAGACCATGTTCATTTTGGGAGATCAATATCAAGGTTCGGGAGTTGATTATAAGACGAGTTGTACTTTAGTTAGAGAGAGGTGTGTGTGTGACAGTAGTATTTTCCAGTTGCGAGTTGTGTCTATGGGTGGTTGTGAATTATCATTAGTTCATGGACAGACTCCGACAGAGTGTGACTTTAGACAGTTCCTGCGAGATTACCACATCGAGTCCACCAGTACTCTTCCTGCCGTGTTTTTGCAAGGAGTATGCAGTTACAATGATGTGCCGGAACAACAAGTCGACGACATTCGTTCATCGAGGGTCCGAGCAGCTTGATTCATCCTGCAGAATCCTGTCTACGGAATTTCTCGTACTTAGCCGTGCTGTATTCAACAGTTCTGAGAAGATAATTATGCGTCATACGCATGACGAGCATTTGGTAGTGGAGGTACCTACAACCAAGGTGCCAATGACGGTTCCACCGTTGGAAGACATTGACGATTCCGTGATGTTCCAGTATCAGGAATATATTATGCCGACAATTTTAATTGTCTTAATAGCTATTTTACTGATAATTCTTGTTGTGGGAGTAGTAAAGCTCATTCGTGTTTGTAAGATTACATGTAAAGGCTCTAAGAACTCAACCCCAGTGACTTTGGAAGTGCGTCATGAGAGCAGTCCTTAAAGCTGCAGTGCAGTAGACATTGCTAATTGAGCATAGTCCTATTCTGTTATGTTTTATACATATGCTTTTGTTTTAGTTTGCCGTTAAGGAGAGCGAGACGCTCTTATGTGGTGGCCGAGCTCTATTTCAGAAAATATGGCTGCTACAATTTTAAAGGACACATATATGCATTTCATAGCTTCAATGCTTTAAGATGTGATGGAAGAATTTATGGAGTCAGATGAAACTAGGTCGAGAGACTCGAGGTAAAATCTTTGTGTTCAGCAAATAGTTTGATTCCTCAGCAATGTTGCCGGTCAGGTGATCTTCCGAAGTGTTATGTATATTCGTGAGTACGTGCGTTAATTTGATCTAGATTATGCCAAAATCTGCCCTAAAAGTGAGTTTGATCGTTCATTAACGTGATAGAACTGCAGTTGTCTAGACGTAGCTTTGGAGAGGATCCAGGCTTTGAATCGGCAGATAAGGTAGAGTTTGAAATCTCTGTTTTTATGGGAGGAAATTGAACTTGTGATTTTTTACCATGATTTTCTAATCATTATGAACTTTTGAACTGGTGTGGGAGATTTAATATGAATATTCATACCTCTTTCATATTATTATTTTGTCATGTTACGTTTGCCATATCTTGGCTATGCATTTTACACTTTCCATTATTGTGTTTTGCATTTCATATATTTTTGGGAGTCTTCTATCATGTTTAATTCTTCCGACAGATGTCTGTGGACACTGTGGACAGATGTCTGTGGACACTGTGGACAGATGTCTGTGGACAGTGTGGACTGTTTCGAATAACATGTGGTAGACTGTTTTTTTTGACATGACTAATTATTGATTTGGGGAGTATGTGTGAGTTTGGATATTTTCAGGCTATTAGCCATAGTGAGACTTCTTTAATCAGAAGTGTTTTGCAGTTCAGGGTTTAGTTATCTAACTCGATATTTCATTTATTATGCATTTTAATCTTTGCTTTGTTTTATTCATTTCTTGTTGGGTTATTTGAATAATAAACCTATTTTTGTAGAAGCTATTGCGTTTCTTTAAATGGTCCATTTAATTGATCTGGTGAGAATGAGTGCGATTCGGGTAGGTGAACTTCGGAAAACGATGAGAGAGAGAGAGAGAGGCGATACACGATGAGAGAGAGAGGCGATACACGATGAGAGAGAGAGGCGATACACGATGAGAGAGAGAGAGAGAGAGAGAGAGGCGATACACGGAGAGAGAGAGAGGAGAAAAATGGATGTAAGTGTTATCGTGAGCGAACTTTCATACGCCTCCGTTTCATGAAGAAAGATCGTAGAGCACGTTACGTACACTTTCAAAAAAGTGTTAATTCTGTCCTCGTTACATATATGTGTGTGTGTGTGTGTGTGTGTGTGTATGGTATGTATCTATGCATGCATGTATGTATGCATATATATATATATATATATATATGTGTGTGTGTGTGTGTGTGTGTGTGTGTGTGTGTGTGTGTGTATATGGCCTTGGCAAAATGGATGTGTGAAGAGGAAATTATATTTTGCTTTCACTGATTCGACAGTTACAAGAACTGTGTTTCCTCACTCATATGTTACTCTATTCTGAGCATACACACACACACACACACATATATATATATATATATATATATATATATATATATATATATATATGTGTGTGTGTGTGTGTGTGAGTATAAATATGCACATATATACTGTATATATATGTATATATATATATATATATATATATATATATTGCTTGATGAGTTTAATTATTATTAATTTTAATTACTTATATTGTCTTGCTTAATCTAAGACCCACGTAATCCTGTTAATTCAGGCTGAAAGTTACCTAAAAAAAAGACAGATAATTAACATAATTAGATCGGTCGCCAGTTGAGACTAGATTACTGAATATAGCGATTTATTCTGAATACATGAACTAAATCAACAACATTACTCAAACAACTAGTTTCAACAAAGTAAAATATTATCGGATTCCTTACAGGAGCTAACAACAGCTCCGACTTCGTTCCACTTCATACACAAGATACTTCAACATAAAGGGGTGAATAACGCAATGGCAGAGGGCCTCTTGTGACGCATATATAAGGCAATTGCAAATGCGAGAATTGAGGATCTTAGTATCAAGGATGCTAATTATTCTCCAAACAAGAGGGTGGCCAGGTCCAAGGCGTGCACAATTCTGGAAGAGGCATATCCAGATAACATTCCAGTATCATAAAAACTCTCACTTGTCATTGACTGACTGCAAGGGATGAATCTTAGATCAAGAATATTACTTAAACACCAAGGAGGATAATTTATGCAATTCCACTAGGCAACAATAATTGTACTATATATATTTGACTTCATAAATGGGATATGGTTTTGCTAGGATTTGTTTAGTCAGTGATTGTTTAAGAGAGGGAACTTGAAATACGAAAATGGTAGTTTAAGTTGAAGGGAAAGAGAACTGGGAGTAATTGTCACTTTCAGACTTGCAGCTGGAATAGATAATGCAGTGATCAATGGCATCAAAAGTCCTTGGTCCGTTGGGGTGGCAATTCTTTCCCCAAATTTGAGACTGAGACAAAGGTTAAGTGGGCTCCCCAAAACACGTCAGGTTCCGTCGGGTGTTACTCTGCATCTGTTCTTTGAAGCTTGGGTCGCCACTGGTCTCGGCTCCTCCGACAAGCCAACTTGGTGTGGGTGCAGGTAGCGTCTGTAAAATGACAAAATCTCGCCAGTACAAAGGCCTTAGAAAAGTGAGCTTAAGGTTCAGTTTAGCTAAGGTTGGTCTTAGCAAAACCTGTCCAGTCTGATATCCCTCTAAACTAAAATTCTTACCCCTTTTGACGGTTGGAATCGGGGCAAAGCAACTCCTGCCCACTTGCTGCTGCCTACATGGTATGCCCTCTTGCTTTAACAAAGAGAGGGCTTTTATATTTTGATTAAAGCAGGGAAGGGAGGTCGAACTGCTAATAATATATATATATATATATATATATATATATATATATATATATATATATATATATATATATATATATATATATATATATATATATATATATATAATATATATATATATAACAAGAGTGTATGCCCCCAAAAATCACATCAGAACTCCATTTCGGTGCCTCTTTGGAAATCGAGAACAAATTAAGTAATAAAATATAACGCCACGTTCTGTCCTAGCCGATGTTTGTTTTTCATGACTTTCCTCCCAAATCATTTTGTGATTCAGTCGGAAACGTGACAAAGAGCAGCAACAGGGAATGAGACGGAGCAGTTATTGTCTCTGTATCCTCAATGATTCTATTTATGCAGGAAACTTTCCCAGCTGGCTCCCTTTCAGCTCCTAATTTATAATTTTCTGTTTCAATTAAACTTCCATAATACTTTCTCCCCTCCTACATAGGGTTCAAAGTTCTTTAATTACCTCTTACTCAAGATATAATCGTAACTAAAATAACAGCATATTTGCTCACTTATCTAAATGTGCAATTTTTCTGCTCTTTAATAAAACTTTCGTAATGTTTTCTCCCCTCCTACATAGGCTTCCGAGTTCTTTAATTATCTTTTAAGATATAATGATATTAACTGCAATAACAGCTTTTTTATGAACACACCTAAACATTTAATTTCAGTTTGATAACCTTTACGCAGCAGAAAATGGCATGTATATCCTTATCTTCATTTATACTTTCTGTGTGTACCGTCCATCACCGCCCTCCCGCTGCCAGGCTGGCCTAATAATCAACGGGCATTCCCCCTCTGGGCAATAAAGTACCCAGAACATAGATATCTTGGTCAGGGCTTTGGGGCGTGTAGTCAGTCTTACCAGGGGCAAGCCTCTCTCGCCACTGGCCTGCCTGAAGGAAAGTTTGCAAAGTAAAGATGCCTTGTTTCAGGCACTTTGGAAGAGCAGAGGAAAGTGCAGTCGATTACCGTGCACAACAAAATCTTGATATTTGAATAATTATTCATTTTCTTAGTAACTTACACGCGGTTTATTATTAACAGCGTCAAAACAACTCATGAGGTTGTGAAAATCATTTTTCAATAAGTCGTTGAAGTGCAGACTTCTTCAATATTATAATTAAAAAAAAAAATAAAGATTAATCATATCACAAAAGACTGAATTTCCGCACAGTATTTTACAAAAACCCAAGTTTGTCTTAGAATAGAAGATAAAACAAATTGAAAAATCAATTCCATGACAATTACCAGTGGCTGCCAAAGAAGTCTATTTCCGGAAGTAATTAACACAAGGCAATTGATGTTAAAAAGTCGCGAGAAAATGGTGTCAGTTCCACTCAGCTTTTTTTACATTTTTTATTTACTTTTTTCTTATGCCCAACTTTCCCTGCCCCTGGGAGCGTGAACTTATTTCTGATATCTGTAATGCCTGGACGAACCCTTCTAAAATAATCTCTCTCTCTCTCTCTCTCTCTCTCTCTCTCTCTCTCTCTCTCTCTCTCTCTCTCTCTCTCTCTCTCTCGGGAAAACAATGGTCATGTCTTCGGGCACTTGTACTTTATAGTTCCCATGAGAATAAAGGAGGCCATCCTTCCATATTCTCGCTTTCCTCCAACACAGAGTCCTTCAGGGGGAGACTGGAGGGAATCCTTCATCTCTAATTCCTGAAGGACTCCTGAAGCTTCCTCCAGGATGCGTGGGATGAGACATGTGCTTAAGGTGACACGCCCATGTGGTTCTTTCATGAGTTTGTGGGCGGTGCATAAACGCTGCCTTGCAATTGCTTCCTGTGTTGAGGCTGAATGTTCAAATGAAATTACTTTATTCATTGGATTTCAGTGCTTGTAAGCATGCAGCCACTGGCAATTGTGAAATTTGTTTTTCAATTTTTATATTTTATTCTGATGTCAACTTTGGTCTTCATAAAAGATTCTGTGCGGAAATTTAGTCTTTTGTGAATATGAAATGAGGACCGGCAGGGAATTTTAATTTTCATTTTTAATTTCAATTTAAATTATTTTTAAATCTTTTAATTTTTATTATTTTTAATCTTAATTTTTTTGTTTTGGTTTTAATTTTGATTCATATTTGTAATTTTGATTTTTGTTTTTAATTTTAATTTCTATTTTTAATTTTTATTTTGATTTCTAATAACTATGCGTTATTCATAATTCATAAATCATACCCAATTATACCAGGAATCGCTGCCCCTCAGGAGATACTGCCGTCAGTGCACATCACGTGGTGCACTGTAGGCGTTACTTAAAGGTGGTTTGCAGCGTCCTTTCTTCCCCTATCTCCACCCACTTTCACTCCTTTTGCTGTACCTCCGTTCATATTCTCTTTCTTCCATCTTACTCTCCACCTTCTCCTAACAATTGATTCATAGAGCAACTACATTATTAAAATTGTTAAAATAGTTTAACCAGACCACTGAGCTGACTAATCAGCTCTTATAGGGCTGGCCCGAAGGATTAGGATGAAATGCCAGGTCTAGGCCATAGGCCTAGAACTGGGACCAAACAGGTCATTCGTATGATGATGAATAAATGAAAATGAAGTTTAAAAGAAAAAAACTGTATAACACATATGCTTTACTCTGAAACGCATGTATACAATAAATACATTTGCTCGTTTCCATGCATACAAAAAAAAAATTAAAGATTAAAAAGAATAAAATAAAATTTCATAAGAATCTAAAATTAAAATTCAGAATTACAAATTTTTTTTTTTTATTTTCTTAAACGCCCTACAGGCTTCTGTATTTTCATTATTTACTTAGATTTATATTTTGTCTATCAAGTTACACTTCTTAATGAAAGATAAAATTGGGATGACTGAAAATGTATAAGATTCTGATAAAATTTCCCCCATTGATTTATTTCCAAAGGTTGATATTCGCTGTTGGTTATATTTTGGACAGTCGCACAACACATGTTTGACTGTTATCAACACTTTGCAGTCTGGGCATTCGGGAGGAGGGCCACATGGACTGTTCATCAAGTGTCCATGTGTCAAACGAGCATGGCCTATTCGCAGACGCGTCAGAATTACTTGTGTTTGTCTCTCTCTCTGACATGATGAGCTCCATTTTCCAACGCTGGATTTTATCTGTTTCAACTTATTATTTACAGGTTCCTCGTTCCATATGTTTTGCCATTTATTTATAATGATTGTTTTTATATCTGTTATGTAATCACTAATTGGGATTTTTATATTTGTTCTTGCCATGCGGACTGCTTCTTTAGCTGCTTTATCAGCTTCCTCATTTCCTTTAATCCCTACATGGGCAGGGATCCAACATATTTCAATATTTTTTCCATCATTATACAATTTGTGGAGTTCATATTTAATTTCCTGTACAATATTATTTTTTGAGGAGTAACCTTGAACGGCTTCTATAGCGCTTCTTGAGTCGCTAAAAATAACAAAATTATTGAATGTTACTTGCTTTATAATTTTGATGGCTGTTGCGATTGCACATAACTCTGCTGTGAAGACTGAGGCATTATTAGGCAGAGATAACTGATAATATAAAGGGTTTCCTCCCGTTACAACTTTCAATAAACCCTTTTTTACTCTCAATCTCCCTTTCAGCTCTGAATAACCTCATAGGTCCCAGCGCTTGGCCTTTGGCCTAAATTCTATAATCTATTCTATTCTTTGTTCCATATTGCTGTCCAACCACTCGAACTCCCTCTTTTCACTGTCTTAAGCACTGAATGGCTGGAGGTGCCCAAACTGTACTTGGCTTTGTAGAAAAAATGTCGTAAATAGATCAGTCAATCAGGAATCACTGGAATAAATTCCTGAGTCACTTATTCCAACCGGAATCTTCTGACTGTGATAACATTCAGCCGTCATGACGTTCAGGAACCAATTCCCAGCTCTAATTGTTCCAGAGAATCGCCTCTGATGGATGAGGCTGTTTGGAATATAGAGCGCCTAAGTATCGTTGGTTCAGACTTTGTTTAATTCGCTTCGTGATAAAAGCTCACTGGAAATATTTCCGGTATATTATGTTTACGCCTTCCTGCGCCACGTTCGGTTTTGCTGGATTTTGTGAGGAATGCGGATAATGTATGTCAGTCTTAATTTATCTGATATATATATATATATATATATATATATATATATATATATATATATATATATATATATATATATATATATATATATATATATATAATGTAGTTGTCGGTCTCACTTTCCATACTTTCCTTCTTGAATCAAAGAGGAATCCCCAGTCTTGGAAACTTCCACCACACTAGTCGTTTCACACAAATGTACAGAAGGCCCATTAGTAGCACATCATACCCCCAGACATGCAACAATACTCACTTATATTTACCACACACATTACTTCTGTAAGAACGTTGCTGCAGACCCCATTTAGGAATTGCATTCCAATGAGGCCTGAGAGCCGACGGAGTAAGAAGGAATAAAGGGTTTGAGCTCATTCTTTGATTTTCATTCAAAGGTCCTCACGAGTCTTCAAAAAAAAAATCTTAATTGGATGAAAATCCATCTGCAATAGATCTTTCTCGGAAAGCGCGAATGATGTTACCTGTAGATCACGTGACAGTTGTATATATTTTTCCTACGATTATTTGAATTACTCTAATGACAAAGCAGGTATCATTCAAAATTGAATGATAGCTACTTTGTCATTAGAGTTCACAAGGTTTAATTGCTCTTATCGTCATCACATTAATGAAATACAAACTATATTTAATGGCCGTTTTTCACCTGGGACGTTGAACTGTAATGAGAGAATGTTTTCTGTTATGTTATTCATTAGAGTCAGGGAAATCTCTGGTTGAAATACAGAGGCTGGAATAGGAAATATTAGAGTTTGTAATCAGCCACCAGGAAATTGTAAATAATCCACATCAGTACTTTTGTAATAAATGTGCAAAAAATATTATTGTAGATGACAGTATATCACTATATGAGAGTTATTCATTGGTAAAATTCAGATCTCATTGACTGTTGTAGTTTGAAGCATTATTTTGCATTGTATTATAATTACGAATTCCTTTAACTGTACCTCCGTTTATATTCTCTCTCTTCCATCTTACCTTCCTCAGCCCTCTCCTAACAATTGTTTAATAGTGCAACTTCTTTGAGGTTTTCCTCCTATTTCACCTTTCAAACCTCCTTACTCTCAATTTCCGTTTCAGCGCCGAATGAACTCATCATAGGTCCCAGCGCTTGGCCTTTGGCCTAAATTCTATATTCTATTCTTTTGTAATTATGAAGCCTGATCTATTACGTTAATGCAAACTGAATAATTAGGGATAATTCATTATCAACAATTAGTTTCCAGGGAACTGGATTATTCAAATTATGTCGTTTAATAATTTCTGCACTGGGTATTTGTACCCAAGGCATTGTGAGCTTTTAGGGGTATCAAGAGTCATTCAAATATTTGCCTTTAGTTGTCAGGAAACCACTCTCTTCCTTTAGTACTGAGGTTCGAACAGAGTAATAATACATTAACATGAGTGACTGTATGTGAATCATAATGATTACTTATGATTAGTCTAGAATATGCAGTGCAAAAGAGAATGGTGACGAAATTTTATGTAATGGTTTAGTTTAGCTTTTATCAAAGATATTCCGAGTTATGGTGACTTTCTCTATAAATGAATATATATGCAGTACAGTAAATGTATATAATATATATATATTACATATATACATATACTAGCTGACCAACCTGGTGCTGCCTGGGAAATCTCTGAATGGAAGCCGATAAACTCTCTCTCTCTCTCCCTCATTCCTGTTAAGATAGTTGCTTCAGTTACATTGCCCAGCATTTTTGACATTTTATATTTCACCCCTTCTCACCCCTCCCCTATTCCTATCGGGGTTGAACGTGGACATGAAGGGCACCTGGAGTTTCTCTAGTCACCTCAACAACCTCAAAAACTATGGATTAGACACAATATCTGTCGTTTTCAGTT
The DNA here is from genome assembly GCA_039081455.1 of Macrobrachium rosenbergii. Lineage (NCBI taxonomy): Eukaryota > Metazoa > Arthropoda > Malacostraca > Decapoda > Palaemonidae > Macrobrachium > Macrobrachium rosenbergii. Next base: position 7,135,114 of record JANJGK010000027.1, on the reverse strand, counting down.
GTTTTTACATGTCATCCCCTTCCCACCCCTTCTCACCCCTCTCCCTATTGGGGCGGAACTTGGGCTTGAAGGGTATCGGGAGTGTCACTATTCATCTCAGTGACCTCGAAAACTATGGATTAGACACTAATATCTGTCATTTCGGTTATTTTTACTTCACCGCCTTCCCACCCCACTCTCAGTCGGGGCTGAACTTGGAATTAAATGGCATCAGCAACTTCACTGTTCATCTCAGTGACCTCAAAAACTATGGATTAGACACTAATATCTGTCATTCTCAGTAATTTTTACATTTCACCCCCTTCCCCCCTCCCTTTTGGTGCCAGTGATGTCTTACCCCACAGAGTTCTTTCCCAGATGGTAAGATATATGTATACCAAGTTTGGCTGAAACTGCTCAATGCATTTCAGAGTGTTTGTGGAACATACGTACATACATCCATTTTTATATATATATATAGAAGACAAATATATATATATATATATATATATATATATATATATATATATATATATATATATACTTATATATACATATATATAGATCTCTCTCTCTCTCTCTCTCTCTCTCTCTCTCTCTCTCTCTCTCTCTCTCTCTCTCTCTCTCTCTCTCTCTCTCTCTCTTCTATCTAAACTGCAACCCAGTACATAAGACTATCCATCACCAGATCTTCGAAATGTTCATATCAAGAAAGGCGCAATGTATTTGATTTATGTTGCCCAAATCATTCCTGACTTGTCCAGGATCGAAGCCGAATTCTTTTGATGCTGAGAAATGAAGAGAGAATAAGCATCAGATGATAATTATCTAATGACAGGCAAATGAATGCAGGCACTTTCGTGGGCATTGTCCAATATCTCGGAACCAGAAATTATTATTGTTTAATAAAGTCAGTTTCAAGCAGAGTCAATTTTAGCTTCCGGTAAAATGTCTCAAGTAATTCGTCGATGTTTTTACTTTTATTTTTCTGTAAAAGAAACTATCGTGTCAGGTTTGTCTGTCCGTGCGCACTTTTTGTCCGCACTTTTTCTGTCCGCTCTCAGATCTTAAAAACTCCTGAGGCTAGAGGGCTGCAAATTGGTATATTGATCATCCACCCTCCAATCATCTAACATACCAAATTGCAGCCCTCTACCCTCCTCAGTAGTTTTTATTTTCTTTAAGGTTAAAGTTAGCCATGATCGTGCGTCTGTCTATGATACAGGACAGGCCACCACCTGGCCGTGGTTAAAGTTTCATGGGCCGCGGCTCATACAACATTACACCGAGACCACCTAAAGACAGATCCGTTTTCAGTGGCTTGCATTATACGCTGTACAGAAAACTTGATTGCGCCGAAGGAACTTCGTTGGACTCTTTACTTTTCGTAATGTAAATGATTTTTGTTATTTCTTACAGTAATCTTTCATTATTTCCAGAACTACTGCCTAAACCTTTGATAATTATTTCCCATTGCAAGTAGCGTCTCTCTTTTGTTATAATAAATGTATTGAAGCGAATTAAGAGTTCTTGTTAATAAAATTCCGAGGGAGAATGACACAAATCCTTGTTTTGTTAATGTGTAGAAAATAGAGTGAAATAAGATCGATTAAAGGTCATTATTTATTCTTGGCAATTTGAGAATTCAAGAATAATTCATGATTTGGTTATAGCTGATTTGGAATTGGATGCCTGTAGTCTTTTCAGTTAGACCATAATCTGTCAATATAAAGCGAGTGAAGAAAAGATAATAATAAATTAATAAATAAATAAATAAATAAATGGTATCTAAATTAAATTTGATAACTGATAAACAAATGCAAAGAAAATAACACAGAGACATCATCTCCCAGAGTTCTCATTCCCGTCTCTCATTGCCGAGAGAAAGCAGCGAGACATCTCCCGACACGCAAATGGCAAACTCCCTCCACATGAAATCTGACACCAAATGAAAGTTGCAATCGCGTGAGTTAGGGAGCATTTCCGATGATCCGCTTCTCTTTGGAATACCTTTATGATTTTTGATGTCTAGGTACTGTTAATTGTAATGCAGTTCTTTTTATTTTATTAGAGAGAATTTCATTTATGTCTCTCTTTTCATCTGAAACGTTGGAAGGGAAAAGTCAGTAGAATTCAGTAATTCAAGATTCCTCTGAACTTGGCAACAGTGATAGATGGATCTCGCCAGATCTGATTTATGGGAGTCAGGCGACGAATCCGAGCACTGA
>JANJGK010000027.1:7107907-7125407 GCA_039081455.1 Macrobrachium rosenbergii | reverse complement strand
CATTCCCTAGAGAAATGTGCAACTACAAATCGGCTCGATGTTTTATCCAGTACAGAGAGAAGTGGATTATCCACCTACAAAGCATCTCTTCCTCTAAGGCAATATTCAAAGACGAAGTCGACACTCTCGGACCTTCGTATTTTCTCTCTCTCTCTCTCTCTCTCTTTCTCTCTCATTTTGTTTCACCATCTGCCTCTTAATTTACCAATTTAGAAACTAAAGGCAGAGAAAAATCTTTAAATTCACCATTACTCGTCCAGGGGTTGTTCAGCGGACATGCCCAAACCATCTCCATCTCCCTTTCATCATTATCCCATCTACTTCCGTTATTTCCTTTATGGCGTCATTTCTAACTCTTTACTGTCTTCTGACTCTTGATATTCTCTTTTGAGCTTTATTCTGAAATCGACTAATCCTTTAGATATAGTTTCATTGGCATAAGAGGATTCATGTCTTTTAATGAAAGGTAATAAAAAGGATATGTTATGTTTTATGTACTTTAATTGTGTGGCATGGCAGACACTCTCTAAATAATAAAATATGAAAAGAGAGTCAAGAAATAAATCGGAGAAGGGCAGATAAGATAAAACAAGTTGGGAAACAACAAATGTAAGATTAAAAAATGGTTGTGCTGTAGGCTTACACTGCCATTGGTGTGTGTATCTGTGTATGTGTGTGTATGTACTTGTATGTATGAATGTGCGTGCGTCGACTCCATAAATGAAATGCAGCTTTCCTTTTGTGTTATGTTAATAGCCTATGAAAATATATATCTATCTATATCTATATCTCTCTCTCTCTCTCTCTCTCTCTCTCTCTCTCTCTCTCTCTCTCTCTATATATATATATATATATATATATATATATATATATATATATATATATATATATATATATATATATATATATATATATAGATCCAAATGTTTTTCCAGTTTCAAACCATAGGTTCTTTTCCATATTTTCTCTATTTTTTTAAGAGTTAAGAGTTGTTTTTGTTTTGGCGGGACATGTTTTGTGAAGGCACGTAAAAGGATTTTCTTTACATTTTTTTTTTTTTTTTTTTTTGGTCTCTTCAAAGGGATTTGTTGCTGTTTGCTCTTGGTTGCAAATTGGATTCTTTGCCTCTTCTATACTGGACAACTGTTCATTTTCTTTTTCCAAACTTTATCTTCATTTTTGTTATTTCCGTCATCAATTTTTCACATTTCCGAGCTTTTACAAATTGTTATACACTATTTCTCTATTTTGTAGTTATAACTGAGACCTCTCTGAATTCATAAACCACAGTGATGGGTTATATTGAGAATGAGCCCATGTTATTCAATATTTATATATTTTGTGGTTATAACTGATCCTCTCAGAATTTATGAACCACAACAAGGAGTTATATTAAAAAATGAGCCTATATTATACATTATTTATATATTTTTTTGTTATAACTCATTCCTCTGTAAATTTATAAACCACAACAAGGGGTTATATTAAAGTATGAGCCTATTTTATACAGTATTCATTAATTTTGTAGTTATGGCTGATTCCTCTAACATTCATAAACCACAACAAGGGGCTATATTAAGAAAGGGCCCAAGACGAGTTATGTTAAAATAAGTGAAAATCCACGATCATGTTATGAGTCAAAACCTGTATTTTGTAACAAGTCAAAATACAGTTTTTACTCTCAAAGTTAACTGTGGATCTTCAGTCACTGTATAGTGATGCACCATAAATATGTTGAAAAAGTCCCAAATTTTAATTGTATCTTTAAACGTACAAATTCTAATTAGCACTCCATTTTCCCTATTTATTTTATTTTCGTAATTTTTCACATTTCTCAGTTTTTAAAAAAGAAATTATTCACTATTTATCTATTCTGTGGTTAATTTGTAACCAACCAACTAACCGTCTGAGAGAAGCGACTCCAGAAATAAACACAGATGATGACGAACGTTTATGTGATAGAGCAACGTTCATGAACAAAATAAAAGACTTTTTTGTCTCTACAGACTCAATTTCAGTCTCTCCCTCAGGCTAAAACGTTTAATATTTTTCCATTCCTCCTCGAAATGAGCTTCGAGGAAGGTTTTTACCTCCTGCCTTCGGAGCAGAGGCCGTTGTTCTGGAATTTTGGAAGCATCACTTCCTTCCTGGAAGTTATTTGATGATGAGTTCGTTCTAGGAAGGCTTAATGGACTCTTATTGTGCATTACAGTTGAATATTTAGTTCTTCTGGAGGCATTAGGGAGAAATACAGGTCGTTTATGGAGTAATTAGAGAACTGTCTTTCTTTTTAACTTATTTAGTGTTGATTACATGTGTATATATAGTTCAGGTGAAATCATTTTAGACAAATATGTGTTTCTGCTGTGTGTAGAAATCCAAGTTTGGAATACAGGTCGTTTATGCAACCATTAAGGAACGTTCTTTTATTTTTAGCTTATTTAGTCTTAATTACATCTGTATATTAGTTCAGGTGAAATCATTTTAGACGAATATTTAGTTCTGTAATGTTTAGAAATTCATGTCTGGCTAAATCAGCAAAAGGTAGAGATTGTATTTCTTCCACATTTATTGATCCTTATTGATCATTAAAAGCCGTATGTTTTTAGGAAAAGAAAATAAACTGGGTAACAATAGACTTTTCAAATACATTTTGCAATAATTCTTTTGTAATAGAAAATAAATCCATATATTCTAAAAGCAGTATATGTTGAGGAAAAGCAAAGAAACTGTGAAAAATAGACTTTTCTAATGCATTTTTTAAAATTCTTTTGTTGGAGAAAATGAATTCATATATCAGTTGTCCTTATGTAGTGATAAATCTGCCTTGAATATTTCCCACCAGGGGCTTAACCAACAGGTACCTCCGGGGAGGATATTTCACTCGAGTTCTACATTCAAAATAAAGCGTTTTTATTTATTCTTCAACGAAAAGCCGCTTGTTTTCCCCTCCAGCTTTTGTAAAAGCCCTCTTTCTAAATTCGAAAGGAAGGAAAGAGCTTCACAGGGGAAAATAGTTGAAGAATTGATGAGTTTATATGTTAATTTCCGGAAATTACGTCACAGTGAAAATTGCCATAAAGGAAAATTCCTCCACTCTACGTTCGTTGAACTTTATCATTTCTGTATTCAGATTTTACGTTTGTTCGTCATATCGTTCTTTCTCCTTTAATTCTTCAGGAGCGGGGTAGTGCCGTCAGTGAACCTCATGCGGGGACAGTAGGCATTGCTTTGTGCTCTTTACTGCGACCTTTCGGTCCCTAGATGCAACCTCTTTTATTTCTTTGACTGTAACTCCGTTCATATTCTCTTTCTTCCACCTGACTTTCCACAACCCTCTCCTAACAATTGATTCATAGTGCAACTGCAACAAAGGTTTTCCTACTGTTCCACTTTTCAAACCTCACAGTCAATTTCCGTTTCAGCGCTGAATGAACCCATAGGTCCCAGCGCTTGGCCTTTGGCCCAAATTCTACATTCTATTCTATTCTCCTTTTATTCGAAAAGAACACCCATTCCCCTGTAGAGCAAACTTCGACCAAACAAAATGTCACTGAGTCAAAGAATAACGAGAAGCAAGAACAGTCGATATCGTTCGTGGCCTGTTCTTGATTGGAAAGTGAGGAGGGAATCGTGTTTGGGTCTTTCTTCTTCTTCTTCTTCTTCTTTTTCTTCTTCTTCTTCTTCTTCTTCTTCTTCTTCTTCTTCTTCTTCTTCTTCTTCTTCTTCTTCATAAATAAATAAGCCTTTGAGGCAACGCTGGAACCCCCAAGTCACTTTTGGCTCTGAGTTTTTTTTAGAAAGATTTCGATTTTCCTTTTTCTTTCTTTCTCTCCTTCTCTGAGTTAGCTGATAGTTCCCTTTCCCGTTTTCGCTCGTTCATGAGCCCAAACAATTGCTGACTGATTTTCGCTCTGTCTCGTTCATTGCTGAAAGGTAACTGTAGGAAAATAAATATAGAATTGTCAAAATCTTGGTAATCCTCACCCCATTGGGATAAGACTGTTCATGAGATTCTCATAGTATCGCTCTCTCTCTCTCTCTCTCTCTCTCTCTCTCTCTCTCTCTCTCTCTCTCTCTCTCTCTCTCTCTCTCTCTCTCCATTAGGATGAAAATGTTCATAAGATATTTATAATTCTCTCTCTCTCTCTCTCTCTCTCCCCCTCAAGATAAAACTGTTCGTAAGATATTTATAATATACTCTCTCTCTCTCTCTCTCTCTCTCTCTCTCTCTCTCTCTCTCTCTCTCTCTCTCTCTCTCTCTCTCTCTCTCTCTCTGTGAAACTCAACAGAACATTTTCACAACATCCGCGTATTGACGTTGAAAAATTCTACATCAAGAAAGAGAGTTGTTGCAAGATGATAATCTCTATATACTGTATGTATATTCCACGAATTAATTTTAAAAGGTCCTTACATTGAAGTCTCTATAAAAGTAGGAATTGAGGGTTTCATACCCATGTCACAGGACCTGAAAGCGCTTTGCTTTGAGTGCATGTGTATTATTATAACTGAAAATATTATGTATATTAACTTTGCTTTTACCTCTCTCAAATTTAGTTCAAAGAAAGTCATTAATTAGCTACTTATTCTAATAAACCTGTTTAGAAAAGGGAGCTGATAATTCATAATAGAAATACAACGGTATTTTGAGAGTAATTTGCTGTAGTATTCTCCGTAACTGACTTGACAAAATTAGGAGGTACAGCGAGAGTTCACTTTAGGATAATTGAATTTTTAATCCAGTGGGGGATTATGGGATTTCAGCTGCGATGTGGTTCTTTGTTTAACGGTTTACCCTTTCTCTCTCTCTCTCTCTCTCTCTCTCTCTCTCTCTCTCTCTCTCTCTCTCTCTCTCTCTCTCTCTCTCTCTCTCTCTCTCTCCAGTTCCAGTTATGTGCATGATAAGTTTTTTACGATGAGGAAAAATTTTAAGGGATTTTATTTTGTATTTTTAAATTTTTTTTGTTTCATTTTCAATCTGTGACTGTCTTTTAGAAAGGGTTTAATATTTATTTTGATCAGTCTTGTACGTCTCTATGTGGCTAGAAGTAAACATAAGAATAAACAAAAGAATAACAATAGAGGAACTCAAAAAAAAAACAGATACATTCATAACTAGCAATAAAGGTCTATGGCCACAAAAGCTCCATCAATGTGAACTTGTTTTGCCACGTAAAATAGATTTGATTTCATACCAGGATCATGCATTATATAAAAAAGAAAATTAAGGATATATTTAAGGTAACAAATTGAAGGAGTGATACTCAGTTTTGATGCGATCTTAAAGATGAGAAGAATACATTAGAAATAAAATACACTACTCTGGATTTTATTCGAGTTTTTTCTGATGAAAGTTTGAGAAAAGAAGATACATTTGTATCAGCACCTTAGGCAGATGGTCACAACACTGCAGAAACTATACTTGGTGAAATATTCTTCTTGTGTTGGCTAATAAACATATATACATCCATCCACCATACCCAGTATTATATTGACTGGAAAAAACTTGAATTTCCTCTTTCGTTTAATTCTCCCATTAAAGTGGCGGTAAAAAAAAAATTCTATACATATCAGCCTTTCATGAAATCCAGAGAACTGGAATTCAAAGAAATCTGCCTCCCATCATTCAACTTTTTCCTTTTCTCCGGTAAAGAATAAAAAAAAGGTAAAAAAAAAAACCATTTCATTAAAAAAAATCCCATAAGGAAATATCCTGAACGGCTTCTTTAGCCTCATCCTGTGAAATATGAAAGCATTAGCAGCAGGATTCTTTTTCTTGCGTCCCGGAAGCAGCGATGAGCGAAAGACTTCGTATTTGGCCCTTCTCTCTCTCTCTCTCTCTCTCTCTCTCTCTCTCTCTCTCTCTCTCTCTCTCTCTCTCTCTCCTGGGACTCAGATGGTTCCGGCGCTGAAGAGATTAGGTGGTTTTCTAATTTCTGATTCCTCTTATTCCTCTTCTCGTGTAGGATTCAATTCTTCTCTAGTTAGGCTCCGGGAATGGTTGTTGGGAATGCCGGAATGGTTTAGTTTCTATGGAGAAGGAGTTGTGTCTGGATTATCACTGGCTCCTTTGTGGCCGTTGTTTTGTTGTAGTGTTTTCTGTATATGATGTTTTTAATGTACTTGGTTTTTCTTATACTAAGAAATTCATTTCTCGTCATAATGTGGTTCGGATCCCACAATAAGTTGTAGGTCCCGTTGCTAGGTAACCAGTTGGTTCTTAGCCACGTAAAATAAAACTAATCCTTCGGGCCAGCCTTAGGAGAGCTGTTAATCAGCTCAGTGGTCTGGTTAAACTAAGAAGTACTTAACTTTGCTGAGTGGATATATATATATATATATATATATATATATATATATATATATATATATATTATATATATATATATATATATATATATATATATATATATATGTGTGTATACGTATGCATGTATGTGTGTATATTTGTTTATAGCTGTACGTATGTGGATATCTGTACAAAGTACTTATTTGTGCATAGCCTATGTATGCACAAATTCATCGCAGAATTCTTTTCTATCTGGTACGAACATTCGCAGAATGATTATCCTCATAAGAAAGGTAAAGTAACTCTTGGATCATTGGGACACCTCACATATCATGCTCTGTACCCTCCGAATTATCAGCCTGGAATTCTTTCCATATATTTCCCTCTCTTTTTTATATTCCCAATCCTTCCCTTCAAAGCAAAATTTCCCCACAGGGAAATACTGAACGAACGAAATCCGATTCCCGAGAATCCTCAGTCGGTGGAAGCGTAGGAATCTCTCTAAGGAATCCTTCGTCTGCTGACTCCTGCAGAAGGAGAAATGTGATATGTCCTTCTTGTTCTCACACACCTTTTATATTTCCATTTACTTTTTTATATAATTTTTTATGTTTTTCTATTTTGCCACTTTTATTATATTTATTATTTAACGAGGTTTTTTTTCGCTTTTTGGGGTGACTTTTAATGTTGATAAATATCAGGCCATGGTTTTCATGTGGTAATGAATATTTTCTTGCAAAGTTTAATGGGAATTAGATCTTACGGTGCCTTGAGAGAGAGAGAGAGAGGGAGAGGCAAATTGTGTTTTCGCGTGATAAATCCTAATTTTTCACTTGAAAATCCTAACCCCAGTTGTGAGTTCTGAAGTGTAATAACAAATACGTTTTAATTGTCCTTTTGTTTGTTTTTTGTTTTTATTTATTTATTTATTTATTTATTTTTTGTTTAAACCCAGGCGTGGCAATGTAGATTTTTCACCTTTCATCAAATTATGAAGGACCGTCAGAACAACGTACGAATTTTAGATAAGACACACACTCTCTCTCTCTCTCTCTCTCTCTCTCTCTCTCTCTCTCTCTCTCTTCTCTCTCTCTCTCTTGCAAATGAGGTACTAATCTCTTTGACATGAATAGGTTGTGAATCTCCCAGTGGACGTGACACGCAATTTCCTGCCAGTCCAGAGAAATGAAACAGTTCGGAAACAAAGTCACTTTCATTCAACTCGGAAGGTATGGATTAGGTACAAGACTATTTCTTGTGCGTGTGTGTGTGCGTGTGTGGTTTCCTAAAATAGCTATTCTTTCTAATAAACATTTCTTTTCTATTCAGAAGTATCATCTGTTTTCAGTAGTTTACCAGTTTGTATCGGAAGCAGACTCTAACTTGAACACCTTTGGCCTATAGGCTATGTGTGAGCTCAATAATCTACGTTGCGCTTCAAGTCCTTTGGCGAGAGAACAATGAAAATGTGAAAGGAATAATTACTGTTATTGTTGCATATACCATTCACCAATTACTTACACTGATGCGTAAGGATTAATGGTATTTATTGCCCTGAGGAATAACATATCATTACATAACATGACATAACTGAAATTCGTGAAAGATATTAAGTACATCACAGCGAAGGGATACACATAACAACATGTAGGGATTAGGGAATTAATTTGAAAGACTTTATGTAACTATATAATAGAGGGTAATTCAATATAAGTGAAATGTAATTTCAGTTTTCCCTCAGTAGATTTCTCTCTGTCTTCTGTTATTAATTGATGGCTGGAATTAAATTTGCTCTTGAAGGAAGGGGTTTAGTTCCGGCGGTGTCTAAAACGTACGTTTATCTATATCTATCTATCCATCTCTCTATCTATGTATATGTATATCTATATATGTTATGTTTAAGTTAAATATTTGAATTAATCAAATATATATATATATATATATATATATATATATATATATATATATATATATATATATATATATATATATATATGTATATATATATATATATATATATATATATATATATATATATGTATATATATATATATATATATATATATATATATAATCCACACATCGGAGGGCACTATAGTAGGCAGGAGAAGGGCGCAGGAACACATACAGAACCAGTACATACATTTATTCGTCTACGCGTTTCTTGACCCGTGGTCACATCATCAGGACATCATCTACAGTTATAAATTAAAAAGGGACATTCAGCATAAATAGTTAAAAGTAAATATACACAAAACTTAAAAAAACTTAAAATAGAAAATCAGTTGAACTTAAACAATCGCACTTAAATACATTTACACATTAAAGAACCAGTAAAAGAAAACTTAAAATGTAAACTTAAAATGAACTTAATAAAAACTGAGCTTAATAAAAAGGAACTTAAAAATAAACTCAAAAGGTAGAGCAGTAGGCGCACCTCTCAGGATGAAAGAGGAAAACACACTAAAAGAAAACAGCATAAGAACAGGAGGAGGAGGAGGCGGACAAACGTAAACAAACAATCGCATCATGCTATGAATAGGGGAACAGCCGATGATTGGCAATTTAGCGCCTTTGCTAATATTTTCATGTGCTCCCTGGAGGAGCACATAATGGAGGAGTGCCCCTTGTCTTTCTGCCCCTTATTTTACGCCAGGTACATAGACGACACATTCGTTCTACTGAAAAATGAGTATGATGCTGATAGATTTTTAAACCTAGCCAACAACTTTCACAGTAATGTTAATTTTACTATAGAAAAGGAACAAGACGGTAAGTTGGCTTTCCTTGATGTTTTAATTACCAAAGATAATGACAATTTTAATACGACTATTTTTAGGAAAAGTACATTCACTGGTCTCGGCTCCAATTTTTATAGTTCTTGTTTTATTAACTTTAAAATTAACTCCGTTCATACCTTAGTACATCGGGCTCTATCTCTAACTTCTAACTGGCTTTCTTTTCATTCTGAAATTCTTTTCCTTAAGCAGTACTTTCATAACAACTGTTTCCCTGCCCGTTTAGTATTTAAGGTTATTAGAAAAGTTCTTGATAAAAAACTTGCACCGTTAATGCCTAAATGCAATGTACCTAAACTTACTATATATGCAAGCCTCTGTTTTTTACCGAACAATCTAAATTTTGCTAAGGAGCTTTCTAAAATTATTCAAAAACATATTGGTGCTCTTGACATTAAATTAATACCAAAAAATCCTAAAACCATTGGTTCTTTGTTTCCCTTCAAGGATCGGCTCTGTCCCTTGATGACGTCGGGCGTCGTATATGAGTATAAGTGCCCCGGATGTAGTTCCGGGAATTACGTTGGTTCGACTCGGCGTCTCCTCAAGGTCAGGGCCGATTCTCACATGGGCGTGAGTTATCGTACGGGTTGCAGATTGTCTAATCCCGAACTTTCGAATATAAGATCCCACGCTAGAGGTTGCAAGACGCCAATAAAATACAACAACTTTAGAATAATTGGCCAAGCTAAGGAACCTGGAGAACTGCTTCTCTTGGAGAGTCTCAACATCAAAAGAATTGTACCGGCGCTAAATTGCCAATCATCGGCTGTTCCCCTATTCATAGCATGATGCGATTGTTTGTTTACGTTTGTCCGCCTCCTCCTCCTCCTGTTCTTATGCTGTTTTCTTTTAGTGTGTTTTCCTCTTTCATCCTGAGAGGTGCGCCTACTGCTCTACCTTTTGAGTTTATTTTTAAGTTCCTTTTTATTAAGCTCAGTTTTTATTAAGTTCATTTTAAGTTTACATTTTAAGTTTTCTTTTACTGGCTCTTTAATGTGTAAATGTATTTAAGTGCGATTGTTTAAGTTCAACTGATTTTCTATTTTAAGTTTTTTTAAGTTTTGTGTATATTTACTTTTAACTATTTATGCTGAATGTCCCTTTTTAATTTATAACTGTAGATGATGTCCTGATGATGTGACCACGGGTCAAGAAACGCGTAGACGAATAAATGTATGTACTGGTTCTGTATGTGTTCCTGCGCCCTTCTCCTGCCTATATATATATATATATATATATATATATATATATATATATATATATATATATATATATATATATATATATATACTGTATGTATATATATATATATATATATATATATGTACACACACGCATATATATATATATATATATATATATATATATATATATATATATATATATATATATATACACACACACTTGGTTAATTCAAGTTTTAACTTAAAAATTAAACATTAAAAACTGCTTACAAATTTTTTTGTTATTTATTCGTCATTTTGTATATTGACGCTTACTTTGATTCAAGATGTGATCACTTCTTACACAGACGAATTTCAATGAAGGATGTTTCACGCTTAGGAACTTTGTTGGATCGTTTCATTTCATATTTGAGAGTATCCGGTACAATTTTTTTTTATCAACATAAAACTTTCCCTTCCAGTGCGTCCAACATTTTTGTTTGCGATTGTTTTTGCATGAATGTTTATTGCGTGGCTCTTCAAACGTTTTAATTGTTTAGCTTTCACCCTTTTTAGTTTTCTGTAAAAGAAAATTGTTTTGCTGGCTTTGTCTGTCCGCCCGCACTTTTTCTGTCTGTCCTCAGATCTTAAAAATTACTGAGGCTAGAGGGCTGCAAATTGGTATGTTGATCATCCACCCTCCAATCATCAAACATACCAAATTGAAGCCCTCTAGCCTCCGCAGTAGTTTTTATTTGATTTAAGGTTAAAGTCAGCCCTAACCTTGCTTCTGGCAACGATATAGGATAGGTCATCACCGGGCCGTGTTTAAAGTCTCATGGGCTAGGGCTCAGACAGCATTATACCGAGACCACCGAAAGATAGGTCTATTTTCGGTGGCCTTGATTATACGCTGTACAGAAAACTCGATTGCTCCGAAGAAACTTCAGCGCATTTTGTACTTGTTTCTTTTTGCTTACTGTGTCCGTGTCTGCCGAATTCTTTTGCGTCTTTGTTTAATAGCCTGCATGAAAGGTACTTTTTTCTACTTTCTGATATCGCGTAATTTGATGCTCGTCGTATTTGCTTATATATACATATATATATATATATATATATATATATATATATATATATATATATATATATATATATATATATATATATATATATGTGTGTGTGTGTGTGTGTGTCTATATGCGTGTATATATTATGTGTATGTGTGTGTGTATATATATATATATATATATATATATATATATACATACATATATATATATATATATATATATATATATATATATATATATATATATATATACATGTAATCTGTGTGTTTGAGCGTACTTAAATATAATAATTTGTTTTATTTGTAAATATCATAGAGATGATTATTGTAATTTGACATACCTTAATCATTTTTACAAGTCTTAATGTTTCCCCTGTAATTAAAAACCTTTTAGTTTTTTTTGTTTATAACTGTTCCCAGAAGATTAAACGTTGAATGTAGAGTATATGAAAAAAACTATTTTTTCAACATACAGTTTATGAAAAACTTTATTTTTCCCAGTGACAAGAATATGAAGAATAAGTAAAAAAAAATGTCAGTTACTCTCATTCCCATGAGGAGGATATGAGTTTATATCCGAGGCTATTTTCCTCAACTAAGATGAAAAACAAGACGTAAAAATAAAGGCTTTCGCGTTAATGTGAAAAATGAGGCTGTTAATGAAATCATAGTCCTGGATAAGGATTCTTGATGGGATGTTGTTTTTTTCTGATGCTTCTTATATTTCTCTGTTCCTTTATTTATTTATTTATTTATTTATTTTTTTTGCTGTGACAAAAATGGTTACTTATTGTGCTTAGCAATCTGAAAATACCGGGTATAATTTTATTCTCTCGTGGAATTATTTGTAAAAGAGAGAGAGAGAGAGAGAGAGAGAGAGGAGAGAGAGAGAGAGGAGAGAGAGAGAGAGAGAGAGAGAGAGAGAGACCATAATGCCTTTTATGTTAATTGAGAGCCTAATGGTCCTAAAAACCACATAAGTTTTTTTATTAAATCAACAAAATACCATGTGATATATCGCTAGAACACCGTTGTCATTATTTTGCAAGATGTTATAAACCCACACTGCTCATCCCTATCAAGACTTCTCTCATCTATCTTACTTTCTCAACGTAAATCGTCCACTAAAAAAGAATCAAGATCTTTCTTCCTGCTTTCAGCCGCATCAGACAATCACCAAAGACTCTATTTTCGATCGTTATAGATTCTAGAAAGGATTTTTTTTTTTAACCAGAACCGAGATTTCTATTCCGTTTTGGAGTTCCAACTAAATTAATGACCCTCTCATTAACGCGGGATTTTGTTGATGTACCACAGTCTCAATTACTCTCCAGTTTAGGAGACCTCAATTTTTTGTGAATGAATTGGCTGATGAATGTAGACGCCAGCACGAAAGAATTCGTTAGAGAATTCTGCAATATAAATTAAGGAAGTTGCCGAGAGAAACAGTATGAAAAAAGATCAGCTAGGAATGAGAATTTAGGTAATATAAGAAGCATAAATAGTATATTTTTATGAGTCATTGAAAAGTATATAGAGAAAAACTAAATAAAAAATCATACATTAACTCACGGCTTACAGAAAGGAAGTCGAATTTGTATTATCCAATGAGATTAAACAACAGAGGAGAAACTTGCATCATGGCAGAAATATATATTTAAGCTGCATACATATCACAAACATGTCAACATGTTGTGATATGTATACGATAAGATTCCGCATACGGTCAATGACATGCTTTCAACATGTTTGTGACAAATGCACGATAAGATGTTAACATGTGTTTTTTTATGTTTCACTGTAATGTGGACCCACCTTTACATTACAAGTCAGAGCCAGGTAAAGTTAAATACATTCATAATATGAGTAATACAAAAACAATTCATTAATTTGCTCAAATACACAACTCTGCTTCCTTTGAGTCCTCTGAGGAATTAATGATTTTTATCTGAATTTACTTTCACATCCCACTCTGAAGGTAATTTCTGACACATGAGCATTAGATGGATAGCTCAATTAATGACCATTAATTTGGGAATGGATGAGCCAATATCCCAGGGAGAGAGAGAGAGAGAGAGAGAGAGAGGAGAGAGAGAGAGAGGAGAGAGAGAGAGAGAGAGAGAGAGAGAGAGAGAGAGGGAGTGCACTTTCTGGGTATATATGGATATATATATACTCATATATATATATATATATATATATATATATATATATATATATATATATATATATATATGAATTAATTTTTATCACATCACCGTGATTCATATACAAGCATAAGCTACAAACGTCCTTTAATATCCAATTCGCTCTACTTCGGAAATAATATATTTTCATATATGTTACCGAAGGGGAATTTTTTAGTTGATAATAAGTTCGTCGTACCGTGGGCTCGAACCAACGAAAGACAAGACTCAGGACTACAGTGACGCGGCTGACGCCTTTTACCCTTTGGTAACATGTGTATGAAAATATATTACTTCCGAGGTAGAGTGAATTGGATATTAAAGGACGTTTGTAGCTTAATGCTTGTATATGAATCACGGTGATGTGATAAAAATTCATTCATAATATGGCTACATGCGACAAACGCACTACATGGTCAGCATGGCAGAGGTGGGTTGATACCGATTCTAAATGCAAACATAAAAATTCCCCTTCGGTAACATATATGAAAATATATTACTTCCGAGGTAGAGCGAATTGGATATTAAAGGACGTTTGTAGCTTAATGCTTTATATATATATATATATATATATATATGACTTTTTTTATCACATCACCGTGATTCATATTCAATCAGTAAGCTACAAACGTCCTTTAATATCCAATTCGCTCTACCTCGGAAATAATATATTTTCATATATGTTTCCGAAGGGGAATTTTTTAGTTGATAATAAATTCGTCATCTCGTGGGCTCGAACCAGCGAAGACAAGAACTCAGGACTACAGTGGACGCATTTTAACCCACGCGGCCAGCAAGTGAGGTATAAGTGGATATCGTCTTCCCATATATCATGTATATATGGATATTTATATACTGTATGTGTGTGTGTACATATATACACATACATACAAGACCAGAGAGATACCCAGCAGTAAAATAAAAATCCCACACCTGGACAGGATTAAGACGTTGACACAGACTATCGGAAATTCAAATGCCTTAGCCACATCCCTGATTCACGTCCAACAAAAGCAAGTCCCCAAAGACACAAGGGTATATGAAATCACTTGCCTCAACTGTGACAGATCGTATATCGGTTTTACTGGTAAATCACTCCCCCAGAGATCAATACTACATAAAAGGTCAGTACGATATGGCCAACAAAGCTCGGCTATTTTTAATCATATAAATAACCATAACCACAGGATAAACTAGAATGCGTCTCTTATAATTTTTAGCAGCAGTTGTCGGTTCAGAAGCCAGATGGTGGAATCAGCCTTGATTAAACAAAGAAATACGGTAAATCTATTAAAAGGATCATGGGACTCAGATATTATAGATAAAATCTTCCTCCAACCAGCGATTAAGAAGCTATCAACTGGAGTGACGCAACGGCTGACCTCGGGATTTCTTGGTATAAACACCGCCTGTCAGTATTCCTTACTTCATTCATATACTTGCCAGCAGAGGGAGATTCATATACTTGCCAGCAGAGGGAGACAGTTTGGTCTCTGAAATATAGCAGCAACTTTCTACCTTTTGGCGTTTATATGGGCTCCTTCTATTAGATGGATTTCTGTTTTAACAGAAAATATTATATATATATATATATATATATATATATATATATATATATGTATGTATATATATGTATATATTATATATATATATATATATATATATATATATATATATATATATATATATATATATATATATATATGTGTGTGTGTGTGTGTGTGTGTGTGTGTGTGTGTGTGTGCGCGCGCGCGTGTGAGTGTGTGTTGAACACAATTGTGCAGAAGTAGAAAAAATTGTATAGGAGCGGTGTCCTTTATAATTGCCTATTCTCACTTTGCAATGGGGATCCCGTTAGGTTGACAGCCCCATTCATTGCCGTTGGATTTTCCACCATGACGAACTGTGAAGGCTATGACACTATCGCCTGCACCTGGGTATGACGGGGTCGTAAATATGACGGCATATTGCTGTGTACTTCTGCTTTTGGTGAAATGTAACAGAAATATAAAGGTTTTATGTATATATATGTAGCAAAAAAAATTTCTGTTGCATTTTTGATGACATATCACTCAAATTAAAGGATTTGTCTATGTAGCAAAACTAATTCTTTAATAGAATGGATAATATCTGATAGTAAAGAACACCAATTTCGAGTTTTTTAAACTAGCATATTTAAAAATATGATTTTTACTTCTGAAAAGGGACTTTCTCATCGTCCATTTGAATCGCGCGTTGCAACGATGAGATTACTGTCAGGTTTTGTTTATTCCCGAAATTATCACGAAGCAAAACCTCCAAGAAAGATCGGGGAAGGAAGTAATCAAAGGATAAAGAGAAAATAGGGAAGAAGAAGAATAGCAGTAATTGAGTTAATATCAAGGGGACGTTGGCTTCCAAGAACAGTTTAAAACGAGAGTTAGTAAACATATTTGGAAAAGGAGGAATTCGAATAAACGAGAAGGGAAACAAAAACAAACGGATATTTGGGCTGCCATTCACCTGCCTGAACGACGTAAAATAAACGGTTTCTGAAAATGGATGAAAATTTTAACACGTTTAACGATTGGTTTGGGGAACCATGGGATAAACGAGGAGAGGAATTAGTCAAGTAATAAAGGAATGGTGATAAAAACGGAGATAGGAAAATAGGAATCGGGTTAATTACTGAAATATGCAATGCTGTTATGTAGGCAAGTAACTGGGACTAGAACATTTATTCAATACAGTTGATGAGCTTAAATACATAATGAATAAAAATCAAACTTGTACTGGAAATAATGTTCGGTGTTCAGAAACCACATTTTTTTTAAGCAGTAAATATTATTAATAAATGTTATTTAAGCGGTGGATAAAATTAAGAATAAATTATGCGAATGATCAGGGATGAAGATAATGTAATTTATGATAAGAAAAAGATCAATACTTCAGAGATTTGAATGACCTTACCGTGACTATGGAAACTAAATTCTATAGGTTTCTAAGCACTGAAGGGGTACTTCCGACCACTCTGCGCTCAAGACAGAGAAAAGGGGGAGTTGGAGTGGTTGGACAGCAAGATAAAGAGATCCAGAAAACAAAGAAGATTTAGCACAAGGATCTAAAGGTGGAACTGGGAGAAAATGCCACATTTTCACTAAGAAGTTATAGTTAGAGGTGTTGGACAGCAAGATGGAAGGAAGGAAGCAGGAATGAGGGTAAAGTAAAAAGGTAAAAAGTGGTTGCATCTAGGGGCCGAAGGGACGCTGCAGACACCCTTCAGCAATGCCTACAGGGCACCACGTGAGGTGCACTGACGGCACTAGCCTAGTACGGGGTAGTATTTTCCATTCCGAATCATATACAACGAAGCCATAAATCATTCATTTCCTAAACTTATGAATCCCGTGGTGGGGGTGGGTGCCGTCAGCGCACCTCACGTGGTGCACTGTAGACATTACTTAAGGGTCGTTGCAGCGTCCCTTAGGCCACTAGCTGCAACCCCTTTTATTCATTTTACTGTACCTCCGTTCATATTCTTTCTTCTATCTTCCTTTCCTCAACCCTCTCCTAACACATCGAAACTGCAAAGGGTTTTTCTTCTGTTATGCCTTTCAAACCTTTTTGCTGTCAATTTCCCTTTCATCGCTGAGTGACCCGTTAGGTCCCAGCCTGTGGCCTAAATTCAGTATTCTACATTCTCTTAACTAATGAAATCTAAGATCTGATTGACGTCTTCATAACCTGTTTTCGTAATACACAACCGCTTCAGAATACTTGTTCCTTCAGAGATGTATATGAAACTCAATTCCTAGAAGAAATGCTTCATAAATACACAAACATTACTTATTGACAACTTTATAATATTTATTTACGCAAAACCGAATTGTTCATTTGGCGTCCCATGTCGAAAAATGATAATTTTCTGCTAATCCTATTAATTGAATATCATTAACACCGGTATAAGCGTCCTAATTCCGATGAATATTCATCATTTTTACCAGAATAAA
>JANJGK010000027.1:7085407-7105407 GCA_039081455.1 Macrobrachium rosenbergii | reverse complement strand
ATAAAATGTGTGTATGAGAGAGAGAGAGAGAGAGAGAGAGAGAGAGAGAGAGAGAGAGAGAGAGAGAGAGAGAGAGAGAGAGAGAGAGAGAGAGAGAGACTTTTTCCTCCTCCAAAGTCCGAGTTAATAGTAAAGGTGTGTGAGAGAGAGAGAGAGAGAGAGAGAGAGAGAGAGAGAGAGAGAGAGAGAGAGAGAGAGAGGGAGAGAGAGACTGAGACTTTTTCCTCCTCCAAAGTCCGAGTTAATAGTAAAGGTGTGAGAGAGAGAGAGAGAGAGAGAGAGAGAGAGAGAGAGAGAGAGAGGAGAGAGAGAGAGAGAGAGAGAGAGAGAGACTTTTTCCTCCTCCAAAGTCCGAGTTAATGGTAAAGGTGAGAGAGAGAGAGAGAGAGAGAGAGAGAGAGAGAGAGAGAGAGAGAGAGAGAGAGAGAGAGAGAGAGAGAGACTTTTTCCTCCTCCAAAGTCCGAGTTAATGGTAAAGAAGAGAGAGAGAGAGAGAGAGAGAGAGAGAGAGAGAGGGGAGAGAGAGAGAGAGAGAGAGAGAGAGATTTTTCCTCCTCCAAAGTCCGAGTTAATGGTAAAGGTGAGAGAGAGAGAGAGAGAGAGAGAGAAAGAGAGAGACTTTTTCCTCCTCCAAAGTCCGAGTTAATGGTAAAGGTGAGAGAGAGAGAGAGAGAGAGAGAGAGAGAGAGAGAGAGAGACTTTTTCCTCCTCCAAAGTCCGAGTTAATGGTAAAGGTGAGAGAGAGAGAGAGAGAGAGAGAGAGACTTTTTTCTCCTCCAAAGTCCGAGTTACTGGTAAAGGTGTGAGAGAGAGAGAGAGAGAGAGAGAGAGAGAGAGAGAGAGAGAGAGAGAGAGAGAGACTTTTTCCTCCTCCAAAGTCCGAGTTAATGGTAAAGGTGTGAGAGAGAGAGAGAGAGAGAGAGAGAGAGAGAGAGAGAGAGAGAGAGAGAGAGAGAGAGAGAGGGGGGGGGGGGCGGTTGTCTGCTCTACAAGAAGGCGTCTATCTTGGGAGGATTTTCTGCAATTGTCACGAGCTGTCATCACTTTATTAGTATGATTGGAAAACACGTATAAAATGCGCCGAAGTTTCTTCGGCGAGATCGAGTTTTGTGT
The DNA here is from genome assembly GCA_039081455.1 of Macrobrachium rosenbergii. Lineage (NCBI taxonomy): Eukaryota > Metazoa > Arthropoda > Malacostraca > Decapoda > Palaemonidae > Macrobrachium > Macrobrachium rosenbergii. Next base: position 7,104,294 of record JANJGK010000027.1, on the reverse strand, counting down.
ACAGCGTATAATGCTGCATGAAACTTTCAGCCACGGTCCATGAAAATCTCAGCCGCGGCCCATGAAACTTTCAGCCTGTGGTGGCCTGTGTTGTTGGTACCTATAACGGTGCCAGAAGTACGATTATGACTTAACTTTAACCTTAAATAAAATAAAAACCACTGAGGGAGGCTATAAGGCTGCAATTTGCTATGTTTGATAATTGGAGGGTGGATGATCAACGTACCAGTTTGCAGCCCTCTAGCCTCAGTAGTTTTTAAGGTCTGAGGGCGGATAGACAAAAAGCCATCTCTATAATAGTTTTATTTCGCAGAAAACTAAAAGTAGACCCTCCTATAAACATGTCCTGTTAAACAGGATGGCTGTGAGCTAATCTATTAAATTCTTTGACACAAGTTGTCACTACAAATGAAGGATGATTCTCCTGTGCAGAAAGCATCATCCACCTTTGTTTGATTCCCCTACAAATGAATCTTCAGAACAGAGCAACTCACCTTTATAAAAAGATTGAAGGAGAATTTAACGAGAAACAAAAAAAAAAAAATTATGCGATCTATTTTTGCTTCTTCCGTCGTTGGAGCTACAATTAATGGTCGCCTCTTCTATCGGTTTCTTTCTCCGGTTCTACTCAGCCATTTCGGGTTTAGTGTCGTCATGCTTTCATGCTGTCTGCCTTCGACACACACACATACACACACGCACACACACACACACACACACACACACATATATATATATATATATATATATATATATATATATATATATATATATATATATATATATATATATATATATATATATATATAATATGTGTGTATGCATGTATATATACATATTTTATTTTATATATAATATTTGCCGATCAAATACCCATTTGTTTATATGTAAACAAAATAGACCATAATGCTGAAATTACCATACCTTAGGGTTCTTAGGTGACAGTGACTTAATGCCCTAGACCATAATGCTGAAATTACCATACCTTAGAGTTCTTAGGTGACAGTGACTTAATGCCCTCTCCCATCAAGTCTAGCTAATTGGCAACATTATAAAAAAACCAGCTCATGACTTTGTAAAGAGTTACTCTTGAATAAAGGAAGCCTTTTGAAATATAAATACCATATAATGAAAAGCTTACTTCATATCATAGCACATTCAGTTTCCACCAACATAAACATCGAAACACAAAACCACACAACCAAGAGCAGGAGGCAGCATAAGTCAGACACAACATAAACAAAAGCAACTTGAAGTTAACTAGAAATTATATATATTGCCTTTAGGAGTCCCCCCGCAGCCTCTCCGCTTCTTCAGCCCAGAATTGTTCTTACAGAGTTTCCAACTCTGAAACAGTTAAGCGGAGGAGAGCGGAAACGATCAACAAACCTCACTTTGGCCACGAACTGCTTCTTCTTCTCTCTTCTTTCGCCAAGACTCAATTTAATACTTTCCTATCTTGATAGAAGGTGTTTTTAACTTACGTTAAATGGCCCGATTGTTTCTATGTGGGAGGTATCATTATGCACTGCTGTTAACGAGGGTGTCGAAAAGTATGACGTAAATATTACTGGAAAGACTTTGGGTATGGCTATTTTTGGCTTGGAGTTTGAAAATGAAGACACTGCTGTACTTTAATAGTATATATATATATATATATATATATATATATATATATATATATATATATATATATATATATATATATATATATATATATAAATGACATTATAATCCATTTTTCACGTTATATAGTAATATTACAAATGACAAATAATGAGAGAATTGGACCTCAGCCATCCTGCTTGAGAGCTGAAGATCAATCTCTCATTAAATTGCCAGTTAATATATATATATATATATATATATATATATATATATATATATGTATGTATATATATATCTATATATATATATATATATATATATATATATATATATATATATATATATATATATATATATATATATCTGACATAAAACTGATTATTTAACCAACAATCATTCTGCACGATTTGGAAAGGTAGCGAGTGAGATTCGTAAAACCTCATATCACTAGATACACAGCCAAATACAAAGAAAAAAAGTTTGGCTTGTTTTGAAGTCAAAAATAGCGGGAGCTCTTCTATTCTTTCTATGTTTATTTTTATTTTTATTTTTTTTTTATGTTTGCTCTGTTTGCAGTGCCTCTTAAGTCCCATTCTGTTGCACAGAAACTGAAATACACAAAGATTTTACATGATGAATCAACGTGAGCAAAAAACCCTGATTAAGACTATTTTCAGTAAAAAAAATAAAAAAAATTAATTTTTATGAATTCTTCATGGCGTTTCTTGCTATTGTGCTGTGCTAGAAATTGCATTTGCATTCCACTGCATTTACTCTGCAACGCACAATAATTTTGCAATAAAGTCGAAATGAAAACTTTACATCTCTAATGTTAATAATTATATAAGCTAAATACTTTAGGATGAAATAAAATAATATAAAAACCAAGGAATATACCTGCTTCTCTTCTACAGGTGATTTTATTCAAAGGAGTTTTTGTCATCAGCTTATCTTAATTATCTATTGCTTCCAATGCAAGAAAAAGTCAAGCTCTACATAATGGGAAAAAATAATCATTGCATAATTTTTCAAGAAATGTATTTATTCTCTAATTTGATTAAAACTGGGTGCTTTGTGTTGCCTATTCAGGAGATACAGATAGGGACTCCATAGACTGTAATCCTCTGTATATTACAATTTAGTTCCTGCAAATGGAATCGAATTCGCAGAAAACGCTTGTGGTTCAATTCTCTTCTGTAGTTTATTCTAATCTGCTAGCGTATGCTGCACAAGGGAGCAGACGTAGAATAATAATAATAATAATAATAATAATAATAATAATAATAATAATAATAATAATAATAATAATAATAATAATAATAACAACAACACTTAGGAAGGCGACCCTCTGGTAAACATGTTTCATTAAGAATTATGGCTGCATCAGCATAGTTTATTTGCTATTAAAGTTTCTCTCTTTTTCTGGTTCCTTTTTTCTCTGGGGAAAGATCACTTAATAATAATACGAGCAGTGTACTCTATCAATTACTGGGTCATTCACGTTTTCGTAGAATTATCTACGTATTTATTTCAGTTCATTACTAAACTTAACAACTTGCATATCATCAATATTTTTTCCATAAGTCTTAAAGTTTCCGGTTGCTGGGATTTGGGAACACGAAGGAAACTCATCTAGTATGAAAAAGATGTTTACATCGTCCATTTACTTCCCAAGAGCATTAATAATCTTTGTTTGCTCATACTTCAGTTTGTCTCTCGCTCACTCCCTCCCCAGGTAAACTGAACCTCGTTGGTACAGGGAATTATTCACTTAGGAAACAATGCAAGTCTTCTGATAACTCTTGCTTTTGTTGTAGATTCAAATCTCCTTTCTAGCGAACTGGAATTTAATACCTCTTTAGATACCTTCTCTTCCCTTTCTCTTTTACTTTCTCTCGGATTTCGTCGGCCACTGAAGAAATGGAGAGCTTTCAGTCGTTCCCAGAAGCTTTAAGAAAATCAAAAGTGGAATCGTGAATGAAGACTACTGATATTTCTTGTCATCATTGAATGCATGAACTCTAATCGTCTTTACGCATTGGGAATTAATATTTATGAGTTCTTAGAGCTCATGAATTAACAATTTCTATTCCATCAGCCCGGGACCCGGCCCTAACACTTAGCATTTTTTTTATTGTTATTGCAGCCTTGATAAAAGGTCGCCGAGCTGCAAGAATTCAGAAAAAAAGCAGTCTTCTAATTTGGAATGATTTTACGCTTCCTGTCTTTCTGCTCCGTTCTCAGACTGTTTCCTTGCATGTAGAAAACGAAAAAGGAGAAACGAATTATATCAGAAGAAAACCGATGTCTATAAGGTTTCAGTACTCTTGAAATCGCGGAGGTTTTTATGGAAACTGATCCAAATCATGATTTTAAAAAGACTTTACAAATTAACTCGTTCTTCAACAGTGATACAAACAATCATTAGCGCCCGTGGGAAAATAAGAGTGATTTTCTTTGGGGTTTTCAAACACGAGATGCAGAAGAAGAAGAAACTGATTCAAACGTTGGATATACTTTTGTAGATGAAAAATAGACATAACTCCATTACCATTAAAAACTATTAGTGTGAAGTGGGTGTCCATCTTTTAGCTATCCATTAGCAATCCAAGTAGGGGCATCTATCATTCATTCCCCATCGAACTGCATACGAATCTAAGATTATGCAAAAGCTTAGTACGATTTGTATTGCTATACTGACGTGAATCTTATTCGGGAATGGAACAAGATTCTAAAGGATTTTATCGATCTGAGAATAAAGCTTTAAGAAGATTATTAGGAGTCTAATGGCAGGATGCAATTAGAAATGACGTCATAAAGGAAATGATGGAAGTTCCTTATGGAGATGAGATAATGATGAAAGTGAAACAGAGATGGTTTGGACATGTCCGTCGCCCAACCCCTGGGGGAACAGAGGTTGGTAGAGTCACCTGGGCACCTGGGGGCGCCGGGAGAGTTGAAAGACCCAGACCTAGTTGGATAAGACCTATGAGAAGGGAGGCTGGAGACGAGTGGAGATTTGTGGAAGACATAGCACAGGAAAGAGATGAGGGGCCGAGTCTTACAGAGACCCTTTGCTCTGCACGAAGTTGGAGTACATGATAAGCTAATGCATTATCATTTATTAGAAATGCTTACTGATAAGTCATTTAGTTTCGATATACCATATCTTGATCATAACACACCAGTTCAGTCTGTGAAATGAGAAGCTAATGCATTATCTTTTATTGGATATGATAACTGTCATTCCTTTAGTTTCGATACAAAAATCACGACGTCAAAATTTCGGTTAAAAACTTTTATTTCACGCCTCACAAGCAACGAGCCTTCGGCGCATCTCAGCCACAATCCAGTTTCCAATTCCCTGAAGAAAGAGAAAAGCAAACCAGTAGTCATCATCGATAAAGCAAAGGTCCCAATCACCGTTCTGAGGCAAAGAAGGCTCCAAGTGGAAGGAGCAGAATCCCACATCATGAGGCTTTGAATTGTCCTCCTCAGAGCATTTATAAAGTTTTATGTCAATTATTATTATTATATATTAAAGGGCTTTTCCTCTCCTCGCACTTTCACAGCCCCAGAGGTAGAGAGGAAGCTCAGGTGGGTTCCTCACTCGGAGGAAAGGAGCTGAGGAAATTATTTCCTCTGTAGACGAGGGCCTTGGGTTAACATTCCCTAAAAGTAAGTACTTTCCTGGGGACTGGAGCGAAGCAAAATATGTAGATTAAAATACGGTCCTTCGTTTTATGAGAGGCTTTATTGACTTTGAGAAATATATATATATATATATATATATATATATATATATATATATATATATATATATATATATATATATATATATATGTGTGTGTGTGTGTGTGTGTGTGTGTGTGTATAAACACACATAACACCCGCTATATTTCACAAATTACAATAACATACATTATTCAGTTCTGTGAATGCAAAGCTAATACATTTCGAAACAGAAAGAATATTGTAGTGAAATTTGAAAGGGGATATATATATATATATATATATATATATATATATATATATATATATATATATATATATATATATATATTACACACACACACACACACACACAACTGTCAATGAAAGTTAAATATGTAGGTATGCAAATATCGTTTGATAAAACAATTGGAAAGTGACAATTCATTGGTTTCCTTTGCTTGTCCAGTTTGTTGGTTTTGCCTTATATTCCTTACCAAAATTCCAACTAACCCGATTTGTAAGTATCAAACTGTCATACTGAAAATAAAATTCGAAACGAGAGCTTCAAATTGATAGAAAGAGAAAGTGTTGACGCACCTGATTTCATAGTGAGAAAAGTAATTAGAAAACTGAAAGTGAAACAAAACCTACGTTTAGAATATTGTTCAGTAAACTGCAAGTGTAGGCTGTGTGGTGCAGATATTCAGATGAACATTTCGCGTTAGAAGGATCGCATAGTTTCCGATACATTACAACGAGAGAAAAAACAGAAAAGGACTTTTCATGTCAAACATGGCCTCACCTCTCACTCGAATCCATCTGAGTCGAAGAGGAAGTCAAGTCCATTACACAGTTTGTTTTTTGGTGGGAAAATGGTGCACCTTTCAACTCTTATCCCGGCAATGTCTCCATCAGCCTCACACAAAGGGAAATGTGTTAGAACTTACGAACTCATTAATTATCAGCCTCGGTGGATGATTTTTTTTTCTTCGTTTCTTCATGTGTTTTCTTTACTTTTACTTTATCATCTATGTTTGTAAATGTGCGTGATGTATCTGTCTTATTACTCTCCTAAGAATCTTCAGGACATGTCAAAACTGTGAGACCTTCGGAATATCCGAAATATCTTCATTTATAGAGTTGAATATTTTTCTCTTTATGAAATTCCAAAATTCTGCTCAAGGATTCCACCCCCCCCCCCTTCTATCGACGACGAGGCCTCCCCAGTTCAGCTGTATCACTCTTACGTGAGATTTCAGAAAAATAAAAAAGAAGAATAATTCAATGCTTGTCAATGCTTCTCCGGATTTCTTTGCACGACTTTCTTCTGAAGACTTCTTTGCAGGTTGCAGGGATGCATTGCAATACTTCCTTCTTTCTTTTTTTAAGGTAATGTATTTTAACATAGTTGTCTGATTTTTTTTTTATTATGAAGCTAATTTGATTTTAGCTTAAATGTCTGAGTTAATTTGTAAACGAACTAAATCCAAGCACCTAGTCTCTCTCTCTCTCTCTCTCTCTCTCTCTCTCTCTCTCTCTCTCTCTCTCTCTCTCTCTCTCTGGACTCCGAGTCTCAAAAAGACGAAGTGGAAGGGAAGGTATTACGATCTTGTTCCCCAAAATCCAGAAGAGCCTATAGTATCAAAAGGTCATTTCTTCCTGGTTGGAAATCTTCTCAATGTGACAGGTCTTTTGTTCTCTCTAACTAAACTGCAGGTCCTGTGTCACTGCAGTAAGCACAATGGCCTCTTTAGTTCTCGAATTCTTCACACCTTTTGGATACGCTCGTCACTACAAAAGCCTTAAATCCAAATGCAATAAATATGAAGTAATTTTGATGTCCGTAGCAGGATTCGAACCTGCATCCAGAGTATCGGAACGAGGTTACGTTCCTGACCCGACCACGAGAAGGATAAGTCTAATGTTGCTCATATATATATATATATATATATATATATATATATATATATATATATATATATATATATATATATGAATGTCTTCTTTTACTGTAATACGACAGTATAATATGAAAATAAAAAGGCCCATAAAATGCTGTATGAATGTTTCAGCCATGTATTTTGAGCACTTCCTTCTGTGTCTTGTTCACTGGTAAAATATGAACAGATGATAGATACCAGGGTATATATACAAAACATATGTAGGTGTGGCAGCAAGTCTTGTTGGCATGCAGGTGGCCATTGACCCAGGAAGGATGGAAATTAAGGTATTCCCTTGTGATTTTTGGCTTCGTTAGCTCCCATCTGGCGATGCTTCTGGTGGTCGTATTTTCTGAAACACCTCCTTAAGAAGAGGCCTGAGGATTAACCCATCGATGTCATTTGATTTCCTATGTCCCCCTGACAGGTTCATATTGTTGGTTTGATTGATGATAGCAGATTCCAGCATCTTTCTTTTGTACAGACAACTACTTTTGAAAACCAGCTCAGCCCCACTCCAGTTTATGGTATGGGCTTTATCCCTAATATGTAGGAAAATCCCCGAACTCTCTGAAGCATGTCAAACTGATCTTTTGTGCTCTGTTATTCTTTGCGAAATGGACCTACCCATCTCCCCCACATAAACCTCATTACAACTGCTGCACAGAATCTTGTAAACTCCGGCTTCTTTCCCTTTTTTATTTAAGTATATGGGCAATGAGCGAGCTCCCGATGGTTTTGGGATAATGGAATATAAAAAGATTATTAGACTTGAGATGTTCTGTGGCTTTTTAGATGTTTTCATAGTGCGGAAGCTTTATTTTGTCATTAAAAGTCACAACAAGCAAATAGATTTTAATGGCAAAATATAACTTCCGTTCAGAAGTGGCTACTTCTGAGGAAGACTTTAAGGACTTGGCCAAGGATGCCTTCTTTCTTGAAAACGGAGCCCTGTACCAGGTTTCCCAGGGGAGGTCAGAGCCTGCTTCCATCTTCCACCAATATGTGGTAGTTCCTCCGTCTCTACAGCCAAGTGTCTCCCGGACCGCCCTCAAATGAAAGTTTTACTGACCGGACCTCCGTAAGACAGTTAAGACCTTCATCACCTCCTGTCCAATGTGTCAGATCACCGGCAATCTGAATGAGGTCATTCCTAAGGCCCCACTGAGAAACATCCCTTCAGTAGGCGTCCCCTTCAAGAATGTCTGCATGGACTAATTCATGCCCAAAGGGCATACAAGGGGCAAGTTTGGCAAGTCACTGCCTGGCAATTATAGACCGCTTCACTTGGTACCCGAAGCAAGACCTGTCTGGAGTGTGAGCTCCAAGAATGCTGTGAAAGCCCTCATCCAGTTTTTCTGCCGTTTTGGATTCCCCAAAACCCTTCAGACAGACCAAGGGCAGCACTTTATGTCACAGGAGTTCCATGACAGTATGGCTAGCCATGGCATCTGACATATCCATTCAACCCCATACTGTCCAGAGAGTCAGAGGATAGTGAAGAGATTCCACCAAACCCTGAGGTCAACATTAGCCAAACTTGGTCACGAAGATGGGACAGAGTAGAAGGAGAACCTTCCCCATGCTTTCTTTGCAATTCAGCAAGCGCCTGTGGATATGCCTGGGCTGATCTCTCCAAGGCCAAATGGGCAACAGATCTCCCAACCATCCAGCGGAAACTCCAAGCCACCTGGCAAGAGGAGGGCCAAGTGGCTCCATATTAATTTATTAAAGCCATATGTTCCCTGCAAGGAAAGGACAACCAAGAGTCAACCAACTACAAGAGGCACGATGGTTGGCACTGTATCAGTAGTGCCACTCCATCCTCAAATTCAGAAGTCCTGCACCACCTTGAGATCATCACCCCAGGGCTGGATGACACCAAGAGAGAAGAGGTTCTTCAGTTACTAGATGACTATCCTGACGTTACCCAAGACACACTCGGTTGCACGAAGGAAGCTAAGCATACCACAAAGGTACTCGAATGGGTCCGCCCAATAGTGCAGGGCTATTATAAGACAAATCCTGAAATAGAGTAATTTTTCAAGCTCCAGCTCAAGCTTGGGCTGATTGAAAGGAGCGACAGCCAATGGTCCTCACCTGTCGTCTTGGTCCCCAAGGAGGTGGGGGAGATAGGGGTTCTGTATCAATTACAGAAAATTGAATGTCACCCAGCCTGAGCCCTACCCTCTTCCGAGGATCAATACTTGCCTAGACAGCCTCAGGAGCGCTCATTACTTGGGCAAGATTGATCTCAAGAAAGGCTATTGGCAGGTGCCTCTAGCAGAAGAATCACACCCACCCACTGCCTTCATTACTCCCAAGAGTTTCTACCAGTATAAGGTCATGCCATTTGGGCTGAAGAACGTCCCAAGCTGCTTTCAGCGGCTTATGAATAGAATCTTGGAAGGTAATGAAAACTGTCGTCTATCTCAACGACATAGTGACCTATGCAAACTCTTGTGAGCAACATCTGTCTATCCTCCGCCAGATCCTACTAGCCCTTTGAAAAGCGAACCTGGTTATCAACCTCAAGAAATGCCAGTTCGGGGTGGCAAAGATCATCTATCTCGGTCACCATTTGGAAGTGGAAAACTAAGGCCGAAGGACGCAAACGTCCAAGCCATACGCAGTATGCCATATCCCCATACAAAAAAAGGAGGCATTGCAATTCATTGGTATGCTCCAATATTTTCACCAGTTCATACCAAACTTTGCTGACACTGCTGCCCCTATCACCAACCTCTTCAAAGGGAAACAGTCATTCCACTGCACTCCAGAATGCAAGCGGGTGTATGACAATCTGAAGGCAGTCCTAATCAGCTTACCTGTTCTCCATACCCCCAACTACGACTGGCTTTTCGCTTTAGCGGTTGATGCCAGTGATGCAGAAATTGGTACTGTAATGTTTCAGGAGAAGGATGGGGTTAGACATCCAGTAGCATACTACTCTAAGAAGTTAAATCAGGCTCAGATGAAATATAACACCATTGAAAAAGAGCTACTAGACATGATATTGGCGATGAAGCAGTTTGAGTCCTACCATGCAAACCATAAATTACTGTTAACTGTCCTCACAGACCATAACCCTCTCAAGTATCTCACTACCTTTCGTAATCAGAATAAGTGCCTGATGTGCTGGTGCATTGACCTCCAAGATTATAACTGGAGGATCGAGAACATTAAGGGGCTGGAAAATAAGATTGCAGATGTCTTGTCCAGGCAGCAGCAAGAGTGATTTTCTTGCCAGTAACTTCTAGTATCCCCCCTCCAGAGTGAGTGCCAGGTTGTCGGCTAGTCTTATAAGTAAGTCCAGAGTGTAGGATACTTCCCTCCTAGTAATGTCCTTCCAAGTAATTTATAATTCATGGCTTCCATAGCCACCACTACACACAAATACATCACATGTACTTATAATGTGTGCCTCCTGGCACAAGAGTTATAGTGCCCCAAGTGGCACTGAGACGTCGCTCACAAGTATTATGCCCCTCGAGTAGGACGCCTTGACGAGGTGAGGGGCTAAGGGACCCTGGCCTTTGGGCCCGGGTCCTGACGAATCATCCTACATAGTTTTTGGTTTAAATGGCGTGGACATTTCCACATTCGCAAAATTTTACTGCTTAGGTGAGTCTGAGAAGGGATCGTTTTTTGGAAGGGGTTCGCATTCGAAGCTAATTGTGGGAGTTGTGGTGGTTGAGTCGCCACCCGAGATAGTTTGGACCTAAGAGATGGTGATGGGATTTTTCCCACTGCTATCTTGAGGGCGGAACCATCTCTGGGGATCAGCCCATCGGAATCCAGGGGGGGCTGGTTTTTGGAGGTGGGACTCCTGGCTTTTGTCCGGTAGCCCACGAGTACGGTTGGAGTGGGGAGTCAGTCCCCATTAGTGGGGGCAGAACTCCCAGCAGGCGGATTGGCTTATACCTGGGCCACTGCAAGCGTACTGGTGCTATCCTGAAAGGGTAGGGTATGGGGTGGACTGTTGGGAGTCAACTCTCACTTGTGCCATTGGTGGAGAATGCGAATACCTGACTGATCTACGATACTTTCTTGATATGACCAAGCAGTTTTGGGTGGGTGGATGAACCAGTTTGTGTGTGGTGGTCTGATGTGTGCATGCTTGGCATCTTGGGGTCTCTTTGTGGGCTTTGGGAGTGTGTTGGGGTGGGGAAGCTGAGCAGTAGAGCTGCCCAGTTTGTCCTTTTTGATATGCTGTCAGGGTCTGTGCGGGGGCTCTTGGGTGTCGGGTGTGCACTTTTTGGACCTTTGCATGTGGACTGGTTTAAACTTATGGATTTGGTTTTTAGCTCTCCCTCCCCTGGATCCGACGACTTAACGGCACTGGCAACGACTTCTGGCATGAACATGGATACGGGCTTGGCTGTTGGACAGAACCAAACACTGAGACACCAGGGTGTTAATAAATCTGGTGGATTTGATTCAAATAATAGGGTCCTTTATTGCACTAATGTAAACTTATCATTAGATTACGAATGTTTATACAGTGTAGTGAAGCAATTCGGCAAAGTGGAAAGAATTAAATTAATTCTAGAAAAAGATAAGCAGTCATTTTGTGCTTTTATCAAATTTTCCTCTCCCTTGGAAGCTAGTGAGGCACAACAAAGACTCCATGGCCACATTCTGAATGACTCAGTTGTCAGCACAAAAGTGTTTTCAGTGAAAAACTTGAATGATGAGCCATTTGACTTTGTTCCAAAGGCTGAAGAACATGGACCAGTCCCATGTACCAGAGCTCTTCCTCCCCCTTTATGGCATGTTGCTATCTACAAGGAGGGAGGGAAAAATTTGATAAAAGCTGCTGACTGCATTGAGAGCAAGGTTGGTTCCATTCCCATTGGAAATTTGAAACGGTATGGAAAGAATCTTCTAATAAAAGCTGGAAATGAGACTCAAGCAGTTCTGTTAGCTAACTTTAAACCTCCTGAAAGTGGAAATATTGAATCTATTTCATCTCATAGATTCTTTAATACACTGAAAGGAGTAGTTTACTCAAAAGATCTGCATGTTTTTAAAGAGGAGGAGATTCTCCATCGATGCCCTCCTTGTGTATCTCATGTAAAAAAACTGGGTGGTGATGCAGCTATCCTTTTAACCTTCTCCTCCAATTACCTACCTGATACCATCATTGTTGGCCATGAGAGGATGCAGGTTAAAAAATATAAAAGAAGTCCTAGACAGTGTCGCAAATGCTTTGAATATGGCCACATTCAAAACTCTTGCGATAACAATAAAAGATGTCCTGTGTGCTCTGCAGAGCACGATAATTTTGATGATTGCAAAGCAGCCCAATACTGTTTTCTTTGCAAGGGTGATCACACACCAAACTCTAGGGCTTGTCCCAGATATAAATTTGAACAAGAAGTGTTGGCAGTGGCAGATAATGAACATATTAGCATTAGTGAAGCAAAGCGCACGGTAATGGGGCCAAACAAAAGTGCCAACACTACGTATGCTTCTGTAATAAAACTTATGAAAACTTCCAACAATGTAAGGCCACCAATAACTGTGTCTGATGGAAGATATCACAAACCTGGTATTTCTCGAACCATAAATAATAATGAAAATCTCCAAACTGGTGAGAAACTTTCGTCGGCAAGTGCTTTGAAGTCCAATAGCAAAAATTGTACTTCCAAAAGCACACAAAATTTATCTTCCACCACATCCACAGCTGTCGATTCATCTCCAAAAATAAGGGTGCCAAAATCGGCCAATAATTCAGGAAAATATTCTGAAAATACTTCAAACCAAAATAAGCTAAAGGAACAATCCCAATTAGATAGAGCTAGTTCAGAGCCATCAATCGCCACAGCCACAAACAAAAATAATAATAAAACTACGGTTGCAACTACCAAGAAACGCACAAGAAATAGTTCCCCAAATAATGATAATTTTATAATAAAAACTTCAAATGGGTTCAATGTTTTGGAAGACATCTCTCCTCCTAGAAAGGTGGTTCCAAAAGTAGTTTCAGAACAAAAACATCCGAGCTCAATTCAGTCTTGCCGCCCTAAGACAAATAGGATTAGTGGTGCACAGAACCACAGCAATAATTCTGAACATCAGGTTCATAATAAAAAATATGAAGATCAACCAAAGACCCTGAACACCAATTCAGATGAAAAGGGATTAAGAAAACAATCTCTTATAAAGGAGAATTTCCCACTCCACCCTAGGAACAGTACTTCCCCTCCAAGGAGTGGGAAGTAGCACATTTTACCACCTTAGCATTCTTGCTCGATATTCTTCAGTGGAACTGTAAAGGTCTCAGAGCCCGTACAGAAGACCTTAAAGTTTTAATGCATGAATTTAATCCAGGGATTATATGCCTACAGGAAACAATGTTAGGCAACTCTGTTTATAATCCTGGACTAAATTATTCAATATTTAAATCATATCCCCCAATTGGTGATCGTGCCCATGGAGGTGCTGCAATTATTATTAATAAATCTCTACAGCACTCCACAATACAATTAAATACAACACTACAAGCTGTCGCTATTTCAGTCATTTTGGAAAAGAGGATAACAATCTGCTCCTTATACCTTCCACCAGACCTTGATTTTAACATTGGAGATATTCAGTCGTTAATTGACCAACTTCCAGCTCCTTTACTTCTGCTAGGTGATTTTAATGCCCACAACCCCCTTTGGGGAAGTCGGTTTTTAGATAGTAAAGGGAAATTAATCGAAGACCTTATTGACAGGAATGATGTTACCCTGTATAATAATGGGTCAATGACTTTCCACAACATTCACGATAATCATTTCTCTGCACTGGACCTTAGTATTTCTTCAACTAGTATCCACCTTGATTTTAATTGGTCTGTTAATGAAGATTTAAATGGAAGTGATCACTACCCGATCCATTTGAAATATGCTCTGAATGCTCCATCTGAAGTTTTACCTAAGTGGAAGGTAGAGGACGCAGACTGGGATAAATTTAGTAAGGGTGTCAATCTAGATAGGGAGTTTGAGTCCTTTCATTCTCATCTAGATGCCTATGATTACTTTATTGAATCTACTTTGAAGAGTGCTGAAAGCTCGATTCCAAAAACAAAAGGCAAACCTCGTAGACCTGCAGTTCCCTGGTGGAATAAGACATGTGGTATTCTGAGAAAAGTGACTAGGAAATGCTACAGACGTTACAAAACTAGTGGCTCCCCTCAGTCTAAATTAATCTACAAACGTGCTTTAGCCAAGCAGCGGCGCTTTTATAAGAAAGCCAAAAGAGAATGTTGGCTTTACTATATTAATGGAATAAACTCCAAGACCCCACTAAGAGTGGTGTGGCGCAAAATAAGGAAACTGAGTGGAAAATTTGTAGCGTCACCATTGCCCTCATTAAAAATAAATGACACTCTAATCACAGAGCCCACTGAAGTTGCCAATGAGCTAGGAAAACACTTTTCTAAAGTTTCCAGCCCTAACAATTATTCTCCAGAATTTCAAAGAATTAGGAATTCTGAAATGTGTCTGAAGTTTGATTCGGGAAAATCTGAACCATACAACTACAAATTTTCCCTAAGAGAACTTCGTGAGGCGCTCTCCTCAAGTGAATCCACAGCTCCAGGTGAGGATACAATCATATATGAAATGCTGAAACACCTCCCAGATGATGCCAAAAAATATTTACTGAAGATTATAAACAAAATATGGGAAACTGGAATTTTACCCAAGGACTGGAAAATATCCATTATTGTCCCCGTTAAAAAGCCTAATAAAGATGCTTCCCAAGCCACCAGCTATAGACCAATAGCTCTTACCAGCTGTGTATGTAAGCTGATGGAGAAAATGATAAATACTAGACTGGTTTGGCACCTGGAGACCAAAGGATTACTATCGCCATTTCAATTTGGTTTCAGAAAAAACCGCTCCACCCTTGATCCCTTGCTGAGGCTGACCAACCAAATCCAGCAAGGATTCGCCAAAAAGTGTCAGACCATTGGCATATTTTTTGACTTGGAGAAAGCATATGACACTACCTGGAGAATTGGCATCATGAAACAATTGCACAAGATGGGCATATGTGGAAGAATGGTCAGGTTTATATATTCCTTTTTATCAGACAGACTTTTTAAGGTAAGAGTGGGAAACTCCTTCTCCCAACCTTTTATGCAGGAGGAAGGAGTTCCCCAAGGAAGCGTTTTAAGTGTAACACTTTTTTCAGTGGCAATAAATAGTGTGATTGAAAAAATCTCGCCCCCCTGTTAAATGCTCGCTTTTTGTCGATGACCTTGCAATATACTGCACAGGATATGATTCCTTGTCCGTATTTAAACATTTGCAAAGGTCTATTAATGCTATTACTAAGTGGGCTGATGAGAATGGTTTCAAATTCTCCTCTTCCAAAACAGTTGCAGTAAGATTCACCAGGTGCCGGCGTGTGGAAGAGGTTCCCACACTTAGTTTAAAAGGGTCCATCCTTCCTTACGAGAGTGAAGTTAAATTTCTGGGGATGACTATTGACCATAAATTAACATGGGCTAGCCACATAAATGCCCTAAAGTTTAATGTTAAACAATCTATGAATATTTTAAAGGTTGTCTCTGGATTTAGTTGGGGGGCTGATAAGAAATCCCTTCTGAGGCTATATGACTCTCTGTGTCGATCTAAGTTAGACTATGGCTGTCAGATTTATTCCTCAGCCTGTAAAACCAAGCTAAAGGAACTGGATGTTGTACACAACATGGGGTTGAGAATATGCTCAGGGGCTTTTAGAACTTCGCCTGTTGAAAGCATTTATGTCGACACAGATCATTTACCCCTTGATCTAAGAAGGCAAGAGCTAGGGTTGCGATACATGGCTAGAATGAAAAGTGCTCCCAAAAATCCCTCCTTTCAAGCACTAAAGGAAACAGACTCTCGAAGTTTTTCTGGTACAAGAGCTTCTAAACCATTCCAAATTCGACTGAATGAGGATGTTAGGAATAATCACCTTAAATCCCAGAAAGTCCTGGAAGTAGAATATCCTGTAAATCCTCCATGGCTTATCCCAGAAGCATCAATATGTAAGAAACTGTTTAACAAAAAGGACTGCACTGTAGAAGAGATTAGGGGAAAATTCTTAGAGCACGATGTTACCCATACTAATTTTACAAAAATTTATACAGATGGATCTAAGTCAGATAGTGGTGTTGGTTGCGCTGTTATCCTTGGTGATACAGCGTACACAGCTAAATTACCTGACTCTGCATCAATATTTACTGCCGAATTAACAGCCGTAGTGTCTGCCCTAGATTTAGTTTTTCAAAGTAGTGACTCTAATTTTGTCATATACTCAGACTCTAGAAGCACCTTAGAAGCTATTAAAAAATTTAATAGCTTTCATCCATTAATTGAAAAAGTTCAGGAGTGGCTTTTTCGTATATATTGTCGACGTAAATCAGTCTCTTTCTGTTGGGTCCCTTCTCACGTGGGGATTCGCGGAAACGAGATGGCAGACAGGGAAGCGAAAGCTGCTAGTATTTTATCAGAAACCTCTTTTAGAAAAGTGCCTCATACAGATCTAAAAGGTCCCATTAGATCTTATGTTTTAAGTAAATGGCAAGAAAGGTGGACTTCTCCCGTTCTTGCCAATAATAAGAAATATAGAAATATTAGGGATAATGTACTACCGTGGTCTTCGTCATTCCAGCTTGACAGACGAACAGAGGTTATTTTAACGAGATTAAGGATTGGGCACACTCG
This sequence comes from Macrobrachium rosenbergii, assembly GCA_039081455.1. Classification (NCBI taxonomy): domain Eukaryota; kingdom Metazoa; phylum Arthropoda; class Malacostraca; order Decapoda; family Palaemonidae; genus Macrobrachium; species Macrobrachium rosenbergii. The sequence continues at coordinate 7,087,325 of JANJGK010000027.1, read as the reverse complement.
TCTAACCCATCAGTTTATTTTAGAAGGAAGCAGCCCTCCAGAGTGTGCTTACTGTGACGAGACACTAACAGTGGAGCACATTCTGGTGGTCTGCCCCAGATATTTTAACCAAAGAGAGAGATATTTTCAGGGTAAATCCCTGTCTGATATTTTGGGAGATGAAGCAGATATTTCTGCTATCATCTCTTTTTTAAAGTGTATTAAAATTTTTAACGATATTTAATTTTATTTAATTTATTACATCACATAGAATTTTAATGACATTAATTTTTTTTTTTATGTATATAGCACATCATTCATTAAACTTCATACCCTTATTTATTGGTCACATCACTTCATTTTATTTATTAATCATTTCCTTCATGAATTCATAACTTTAACATAATTTATTTTCTTTCCATTACGGCGCTGAATGGCCTTGTTGGCCCCAGTGCCTGGGCTTTTGCCCTAAATATCATACATCCATCCATCACAAGTATTATGGAAACACCTAACTAAGCCCATGAATACTTTCGTTGTACTGCCTCCTCAAGGTATAATAACCGCATGACCTTGTGACTAAAAGTCTTTTACTAATAAGTGCATGACCTATTCTAAGTGTAACAATATTAACCTCTTATGTTAGGCTCAATTTTATTACATACTAAGTAATAATGTAGTTATTTTATACTCGTTAAATGCTGCTTATTTTCACATTCTCAGAAAGTAAAATTATTACTGTTACCAGCATCGTAAATTAATTCTGCAAAGTAGAGCAAAAGACATAAGTGATTTCTTTTGTTTATAATTGACCCTGATACTTAGCAAAAATATTATATTTTAGAGTAATGTACCCCTAAGGTTGGGAAGAGAGAAATTATTGCCTGTTGCAATAAGGTATTTTTAGCCATTTCAACCTGACTAAGGGTGTAAATGCCATCAAGGTGGGGGAGGCATCAAGAGTATCCTCTCATATGCCATCTTCTGGTCAATAAGTCAAAGTAAGGACTAAGCAATTAATTAATTTATTTTAGTATGATTCACTGTAGGCGAATTCGCCTCTATAACCTCTCTTTCACCACTGTCTTTAGGAGGGAACCACTTTAATCTCTTTCTTGTCCAAGTGCTGCCGGAAATCCTTAAATTCCAGGTGCGGACCCGATCAGAGCTAATCGTCACCCAAGGCAGGTCAGCTGGAGAATTGAACATGTGCTTTCTGCCATCTTGAAACTTCAGCCATACTGCCCACATGGCAGAACAATCCCAATGCCACCTAGGAGGAGGAAAAACATAATTCCCGAAAGTTATAAAGGGTCTTGAAGAGAGACACTTGGCCTTAGAATTGCTCAGACGCCGCCATCGGACGGGTGTCCTGTCCCTTGCTCCATTAAACTGCCTATTTCTAACATGTGGCTGGTAGTACTCGAAAATAATAGAGGTGAAAAAAAATATAAAATGCACAAAGTTGAAATATTTATTTAGTGAACCTGAGGCAACGTGAGGTAACACTAGCAGCAAGGTAAAATCATATCTTGAACTAATGCACATTCCTTGGAAGACAACGATGCTGCCCAGATGTTTGGTAACCTAGGAACTGGCTACCAATCCCCCTATTCATCGAATACCTCGAATCCTAAAAATAAAAGAAAGCTATCAATCAACGAGACCAAGATATGGGTTAAATAATAGGTGTGTTGAATCAAGATATAAAAGTTTCCATTAAGTGATTAGCACAGTTAATTAAAGGATCTTGTAAAATATTAAAAATTGATTGATAAAGGTTCAAGATACAAGTTTATTTTTAGGGCTTGATGAAAGCACACTAAAATAATAGGGTAACTTCAGTGTCTTGTTCAGTGTGCCTAAAGGAACGAGACCTACCTCAAAGAATGCCTTGCACAGGTTTGTTCAGCTGAGAAATTCATTCATGTTCTATAAC
>JANJGK010000027.1:6977907-7082907 GCA_039081455.1 Macrobrachium rosenbergii | reverse complement strand
ATATATATATATATATATATATATATATATATATATATATATATATATATATATAGATTAGTGTGAGGAGTCAGGAGTCAATCCATACTTAAAATCATCAATGAAGGGCAGAGGACACACAGATATACAAGCTGACTTTATTCCAACGTTTCGTAATTATCGGATTAATTACATCATCAGGGCTGTTAAAATATGAAAATAAAATTCTTTGTAAAATCATAAAAGCTAGAAATAAAGGCTAAAAGTTATTCATACAAAATTTTCACAAATGTACACAAACGTTAAAATTAGAGAACAAAAGTTTTAAAAATCATTACATTAAAATGAAGGTAACTGAATATACGGTAAACTAAAATTGAAAACCATCTGTGAAAGGGGTTACAGATCAAAAGATTAAGGACCGACCTAGAGGAGTGACAGCTTTAAACTAAACATAAACATAAATAGAAAGAACACAAGTCAGGATAAATATAGAGGAGAGGAGGACGTGTGAGTGTTTAACGACGGAACAAGTTGTTTGATGAAAAGTGATTCCAGGATAACAAGGTCTTGAGGGTTGGTGGTATGGCCTAAAATGTGGAAGTCTTTATTATCAATGTGTGTTTTACAAATTTTTGAGTGATTTCTGATGTTGGAATGTTCTGGGTTTGAAATTCTGCTACCTGTACGGAAGCTTACGCCACGATGAGAATCGATTCGCACCTTGAGGAGTCTACTGGTGGATCCCACATAGGTCCCTGTTTGACATTCAGGGCAAGTATATTTATAAATGACACCAGATGACATATAAGGTGATAACCGATCTTTGGTTTTAAAGAGTGAACCAATGGTGAAAGGGTTCTTTGGGATTAAAGTGACATCAATGGCATACAAATGATCCTGAATAATTTGAATGAACTTTTTGTGGAACTTGGGGTCATGAGTAAATGGAAAGCTTGCGTAAAATTTCATTTTTTGGACGGTTAAAACTGCTGGTTTTGTAATGAAATGTTTGTTAAGTAATTTATGTAATTTCCTATACACCAGCTTTGCAGGGAAACAGTTATTATTAAAAAAGTCAATTAAAAAAGAAATTTCCTTATGAAAAAGGCTCCAGTTCGACGTAAGGACGAGTGCCCTGTGGAGAAGGGTAGAAACAGAGTTGGATTTAAAATTATCGAAGCAAGAGCTATAAAAGTTGGTACCAAGTCCAGTAAAAGTCTTCTTTCTAAAAACCGTGGTATTAAAACTGTCGTGTTCTCTAAAAACTAGAACGTCCAGGAATGGACGTTCTAGTTTTTAGAGAACACGACAGTTTTAATACCACGGTTTTTAGAAAGAAGACTTTTACTGGACTTTCCTGGACGTTCTAGTTTTTAGAGAACACGACAGTTTTAATACCACGGTTTTTAGAAAGAAGACTTTTACTGGACTTGGTACCAACTTTTATAGCTCTTGCTTCGATAATTTTAAATCCAACTCTGTTTCTACCCTTCTCCACAGGGCACTCGTCCTTACGTCGAACTGGAGCCTTTTTCATAAGGAAATTTCTTTTTTAATTGACTTTTTTAATAATAACTGTTTCCCTGCAAAGCTGGTGTATAGGAAATTACATAAATTACTTAACAAACATTTCATTACAAAACCAGCAGTTTTAACCGTCCAAAAAATGAAATTTTACGCAAGCTTTCCATTTACTCATGACCCCAAGTTCCACAAAAAGTTCATTCAAATTATTCAGGATCATTTGTATGCCATTGATGTCACTTTAATCCCAAAGAACCCTTTCACCATTGGTTCACTCTTTAAAACCAAAGATCGGTTATCACCTTATATGTCATCTGGTGTCATTTATAAATATACTTGCCCTGAATGTCAAACAGGGACCTATGTGGGATCCACCAGTAGACTCCTCAAGGTGCGAATCGATTCTCATCGTGGCGTAAGCTTCCGTACAGGTAGCAGAATTTCAAACCCAGAACATTCCAACATCAGAAATCACTCAAAAATTTGTAAAACACACATTGATAATAAAGACTTCCACATTTTAGGCCATACCACCAACCCTCAAGACCTTGTTATCCTGGAATCACTTTTCATCAAACAACTTGTTCCGTCGTTAAACACTCACACGTCCTCCTCTCCTCTATATTTATCCTGACTTGTGTTCTTTCTATTTATGTTTATGTTTAGTTTAAAGCTGTCACTCCTCTAGGTCGGTCCTTAATCTTTTGATCTGTAACCCCTTTCACAGATGGTTTTCAATTTTAGTTTACCGTATATTCAGTTACCTTCATTTTAATGTAATGATTTTTAAAACTTTTGTTCTCTAATTTTAACGTTTGTGTACATTTGTGAAAATTTTGTATGAATAACTTTTAGCCTTTATTTCTAGCTTTTATGATTTTACAAAGAATTTTATTTTCATATTTTAACAGCCCTGATGATGTAATTAATCCGATAATTACGAAACGTTGGAATAAAGTCAGCTTGTATATCTGTGTGTCCTCTGCTTATATATATATATATATATATATATATATATATATATAATATATATATATATATATATATATATATATATATAAGCAAAGACACTGGACTCAATAACAAAAGCAAGAGAGAGATTCCAGTCAATTTCATCTAAATCTCTCAGTAAATATGGCAATATATTGAGATCAAAGTAATTTGCAAAGTATTCACGAAGTAAAAGCAATATTCTCATTGATTTTACCTTAGCAATCAACAATTTGGGGAAAACTACTGTACAGTCTTTCTTTGTGATTATGTTTTATACACTGGTACATATATTTTCTGCTAAGTTTTACATTTATTCACTTTTATTTATTGAATGGTAAACAGCTTTCACCAGTGGGGAATGAGCTATATGTTATGTTTGTCATATGATTTGGCCCAATAAGTCTTTCTTGCAGTCTTTGTTAGGTGGAAAAATTGTTTTTCTTAGTCTTATTATGAAATTAAACAGCGTATAAAAGTCTATTTAAATTTATCCATATAGAAACTTTAGTATATGGGCCAAAGTAGGTGAGCATGAAGCGCAGTGTAGGGAAAACAGTTCGCCATACCCTGGCGAATTGGTGTTTGGGTGTACCTAGAGCTAGTCGAGAATTTGGTAATGGAAAGTGTGTTAAGTATATATATATATATATATATATATATATATATATATATATATATATATATATATATATATATATATATATACATATATATATATATATATATATATATATATATATACATATATATATATATATATATATATATATATATATATACTGTATATATATATATATATATATATATTAAAAGTAAAGGTAAACTTAAGTTCACCATTTATATTGAAGCGCTTGCTCTGCTCTCTAGTGGCAGATATGTAAACCAGTAGTGTAAATAAAACCCCCTCTGTGTCTTTGCAACTGAAACTTTGCGTGTTATTTAAATCCCCACGCATATCCTCATTTATCAACACAAACATATCCTATGACCAAACAAAGCGACCACATCTTAGACCCAGAGTGTTTAGGGGTAGGATTCCCTAGCAAGAGTCGTTTGCAGAGGATATATCTCGGTAGTTAGAGATACGTGCAATGGGAGAAGGTGTCTTTGCAACTGACGGAGGGGCCGAAGATATGTTGTGAGAAGTCTGGGGGATTCCAAGGAAGAACTTGGCGCGGAGATGATGTGTGTATGATGCAGTACACGTAATGTAGTTTGAGAAATTTACCGAAATAATGTGAGACATTGACCGTCTTTTGTTTGTTTTGACGTTGATCCCCGAGGGGCTGTACTAACCTTGGCGTCCCTCGGAGCTTCTCTGCACAAAAACAAAGAAAAGGCAGTAAATTTCTCACATTATTTCAGTAAAATTTTAGAAGTTATCGCACCTGTACTACATCATACAATACACCCTTTTCTTTATTGTTTATTTTTCAAAAATCTTTAATAATCTATATACCGTGCAGAGCTCTTCCTTAGAATTACCGTAGTATGTTGTGGTGGGTGATAAAAGTGATGTTTAGTGCACATTATGAAGCTGAGGAAATTGGAAGATGTGTGGTGGGTTGGGGATGGATGGAGGTGATGTTGAGGTTAGGGTTTGGGGTGGGGGGCGGATGTGAGGTGGCTGTGGAGGTGGGATTGGGATAGGGGTGGCAGTGGCTGCTGCCCTCCGTTCCCTCTTCCTTCTGAGGTGGCTGATGTGATGGGTATTTTTCTTCTGCCCCTCCCCCCCACCTTCTTCTTCTTCATTCAACTGGAACAGAAAAGGAAGTGAGGGAGGAGCTGAATTATTATCTTTTATTCCTGATGAGTTCGAGAGGTTTCGAGGTCATAGCTAACCAGCTCCTGAAGTGTGTGAGCCGTTAGTTCATTTGGCCTCTCATTTTGATTTTGAGCGGTGTTCAAATGTTTACTCATTCCATTATCAGTTCATTCATTTCATAATCAATTTATTCATCTCATTAAGGTTTTCCGTATTGAGAGAGAAGCGTTTCAAACGGCTTCTAGACCTATATGCTAACACAACTCATCCGCATCTTACGTATAAGTGTATATAAGCAACAAAGAAAAGCCATGACCGAAATAACGATATTTTGGCAGGTCTTGCTTTCACTATTTAATCCTTCATTATACCCCGATCGCTCGTCCTGGGAATAAAAGAGAGAAGAAAACCGGTCATTCAAATAGTTCACGTCTAATGCTTCATGTTCCCCAACTTTGCTATAATTGCTGCGATTTTTCGCTTAGGAGAATAGGATTGCTGAATGAAAGTCTTACCTCTCACTACGAGAGAGAGAGAGAGAGAGAGAGAGAGAGAGAGAGAGAGAGAGAGAGAGAGAGAGAGAGAGAGAATCAGATCTATTGAGGCGATAAATACTGGTTGTACTTTGCAACTCGAAGCAGTATGAGCGTTTGTGCACGTCTGAAGAATTTAGAATTTAGTAATATACTTGTTAACTGGCCTATAGTATGTTGATAATCTTTATTATTATTATTATTATTATTATTATTATTATTATTACACATATATGGCTTGAGTGTTTGTGTAGTCCTGGTGAGATTCCAAAGTGTTTATTTCCTTCCCACGGAAACTAGACAAAATGCACCATTGCCTGAATGCACCAGACCGAGTGCACCATTAGCCTAGACCGAATGCACCACCAGCCTGGTCTAAATGCACCAACCACTTAGTCTGAATGCACCATTTTGTAAATAGTCTGAATGCACCACACTGCATAAAAATGCTCTTGTTGCCCGGTTAAATCTCAAAGTTTTTAGCTTGTTAAAAGTAGTTATTAGGGCATTTAAAGAATAGAGAGTCTTATTTCTTTACTAAAGCTTTTATATCACTCATCCTTTTTTTTATCATAATTGATATCAGTATTTTTTGTACCCCAGCTTAGTCTATAGGCTATGAATTTTTCTGGAGAAGCCTTAAAGTGTCTTGTTGGTTTTGTAATATTCTATTTTTATTCAGAAACAGTTAGGCTTGTAGTTTAAATTAAGAGGTAGGAAAGTTTCAAACTTCTCCCTCAAAGCATAATGTGTTTGTTGGTTTTGTAACGTTCAGTTTTTATTCAGAATTTTAAAATTATTTACTTATCAAAGAAAACAATCCTGCAAAGTGAATAGATATGTTAATTATATAGTAACCCAAAGAACAGGTGTTGAGTGAATTAAGTTGGTGCATTGGGACCATAAGGAATAATGCATTTTAACTGGTTAGTTTTAATCTTCTTCTCATAGCATAATGTATTTGCTGGTTTTGTAATATTCTTACTGCATTCAGACTTTGTAAACGATTCACTATATCAAAGAAAATATTCCTGCAATGTGAATATATATAGATACTTATATAGTTCCCCAAAGAGCAGGCGTTAGGTGAATTAAGTTGGTGCACTGGAACCACAAGGAGAGGTGCACTTTAATTAGGAAGTGGTGCATTGGAACAAGATAACTCGGTGCATACGGACCATGGTACATGGTGCATTCAGACTAGAGTTGGTGCCTTGAGGCAATGGTGCATTTAGTCCATAAACCCCTTCCCATTTCAAAACCGTGACTTCCTTTCTTTTTCCTGAGTCGGTGTTGCCAACTTGCCTATAGTCATCTAACAAAGTCTCAGTGTATGTTGTAGCTCTTGAATGAATAAAATGAAAATGCGCTGAAGGGAAACCGACAGTTTGCACACAGGAGAGAGCTCACAAGCTGATGCATTAGGCAGAACAGAAATATAATAATATCAAACTGAATGAACTGGCAAGTTGGCAACTATCCTTTTCATGTCGTCCAATGCAGCCATAGACTGCCTCTCTTCCTGCAGGCCATTCACTCCTTTCCTGGTCTTGTGAAGAGGTGAATATACATATTTAGATATACCGACAGTATATTGACTGATTAAATAGGCACTGGCCGTTTAGGGAGGAAATGACCGAGCAATTAATTGAAAACGAGGTTTGATTTTGTGTCTGTTGTAGACCTGCAGCGTTGCTGTCCTACCACAGAGGCAGTAGAAGAAGAAGCTACTCAAAACCTGTCATGTTATCGTAGGTTTTTATGCCGTAATTTTTAATATGGTTTAACACAGTAAAGTCTAAAATTTCATAGTAGTCGGGCAAGGCTCCTTTGGTCAAAGAAGTACCATTATAATAGACGTTTGGGTGAGCCTTGACTGAGCAGTGTTGCCAACCTGGGAAAATTTTCCCCCAGATTTAGGGAATCAGTTGCCTGGAATCCCTGATGGGGAAAATGTCACTAAATTTCGGGAATTTCGAAGCTTTGAGTGATATTCAGCATTCAATGCAATTTATATAAAAAAAAGACTAATTTACATATACAAGCTTTGTATAGGTAAGTTGGTCAGCTTGATAAATTGCAGGTGGTCGAATTACCATAGACGATACCTTTAATAGAAATTCAAATAGCCTTATTGAAAGAAAGAAAAAAAGAAACTTTTTAGAGATCCATCCTTGCAGGGGAACCGTCCATTTTTTATGCAATTTTTCTCTCATACCGCAGGCCCAATACAATGAATTTATAATGTAATATTCAATTTTTATTTGAACTAAATGCCTAGGAGCCTGTATTGCTGCCTTGTAACTTTCTGAAATGTACTTTTATAGTTTAATTTCATGTGTGTTTTAATGTCAACAACGTAAGAAATGAATTCTGGGAAATTTCTGCCCTAGGATTGAGGGAACTCTGGAGGACGGTGGTTGGCATCACTGGACTACCACTTGAGCAAAGGTAGTGATTGCTTCAGGATAGATGTAAGTGTATGTGAGGAGCTCGCTTTGTAATTATTAATTTTCTTTAATGCAGACTAAAAGTTGATTTTGGTAATGGAAATTTAGGCCTGGTTTAGTACTTTTGTTGTTTCAGAGGAAGTCTTCGTATGGAATAGGCCTAGTACCTATTGCCTTGTCTTGGGAGGTTGTAACTAAGCCTATTTATTTTATTGTAGTCTTAAACGAAATGTGCCTTTCGGATTAAGTATGACGAAGTCAACTCTTCATTTTTAGGAAGCTCTTTTTCACTTAATAAACAGTATCTCTGTGAGGAGCTCCTCCTTAGAATTATTAAAAAACTATATACTGTAGGCTACTGTATTTCGACTCTGTGCATTATTGCATAATCACAGTCTGTGAGGTTAAGTAGGGTAATCCCTGTGTCTGTCGAGTTCTGCACAGAACCTGTAGCCATGAGGTTGTTCTTTTTATGGGGTTCGTATACTAACCAATGAGGTGGGTTGTGGGGTTGGGGTTTATAAATCCATTTAACTATTTCACTCAGCAGATTGACATCTCGGTGGAGGTCTGTTCCAAGTGTTGAGTTGTGGAAATAGTTGTTCATTGTTATAATAATACAATACTCAAATAGATGTTTTAATGATTTAGAAATCACAAAAATGCTCAAATGAAAGTTTTCATCTTTTAAACGTTACAAAAATACAGATACTTTGTTGAGGCTAATTATAAATATTTTCCACTTAACCTAACCTGTGGGATTTGGGTTCTTACATGAACTCAAAAGATACGGTTTTCATTCATTTTTATACCATTTTTCTGTTGTGTTGTTAATGAAGTTAAGGAACATATTATGGTCATAGAAACTGTATTGTTAAAGTCAGCATTTCATCTTGATATTAGTTAAGAAAAGGTATAGGGTAGCCTGTGTGGAATCTTTCGGTTATGTCTTGTATAATTTGTAAGCAATTTGTGAGTACTTTTGACACTTTGTGGCAGGTGAATCATATGTCGCAAAGTGTCACAGGTACTTTGTGGCAGATGAGTCACCTTCAGTGTCACAATTAGTTATCTGACAACAGGTACTAACCCTATAACAAATTTTCACAACCACTGATGTCAGGTCATGCTCGAAACAGCCAGGTTCAGTCCTTAGTAATGACTCCTGTAGTTCAGATGTACAATTTATGTTCCCTATATTTTTTTTATCTTTATTGCAAAATTTCATGCAAAATTTTGTGGCTCAGGTTTTGAAAGATTCCGATGTTCATATCTGTGTCATATTAGTAGTTTTAGAGATACTGAACTGCCCATACATACACTGATGCTATTATTGGGGGATACAGGGATATATTAAATGTCCCCATGATACCTCTGCAAATTCTCATTCTAATTATTAAATGTTTTCAGAGTGTCTATTGTTTATTGAATATTTTCAGTGACACCAAGCACTAGGTTATTTAAGGTTAGGAGGTCAAGGATGGCAAAGGCCCAAGCCTTGCTCACCCGGTAGGGACCCAGCATCCTAGGTTAGGTTAAGGTTGGGGGGGACATCCAATGGGGTCAGGTAAGAAACAGGTGCCCTTGGGTTGGGTTAGGTTGCAACCCTCTTATTTATTTTAATTTACAGTTCTTTTGGTCAGGTTAGAGCAGAATAGGCCCCTGTATTCCAGTTGGTTGTGTTTTCCTCCCCTAAAAGTCCTGGTTTCCCTGCTGCGGTCCCCCAACATTGCAGGATATGTAAGGGGGCGTGCAATGTCTCTAGAACTACTGATTTACTACCAAATTGAGCACCAGAAACATTGAGAGCACACACTAAAACATAGGAAAACCTTATATTGAATAACAGAATGTGATTATGGCGTGCATGTCCACAGGTGTAACAGAGTGTGCAGTTGACCTTCCATCTAAAGCTTACGACAGTGTTGAGCGGGCCTAGTGTCTGAGCCTCTGTAATCACACTTGACTGTATGACCTCTATTTTCCAGTAATAGGATTACCTCCTTTTGATTGAATGTTGTAAAGTAATGTCACGAATACAATGCAAGCTGTTTGAAACAGATATTATGTGGGATGAATCTTAATTTACAGGCACCATCGTACTTACAAGCAAAGTTACATTCTGGATGGCCGTTTGTGTGTTGAATTGTTTGTAAGTTGGTTACTGTACTCCTCATGCCTATTTAAGTACAGCATGATATAAAATTAATACAGTATTTTACATTTATTCATCCTAAAACACAATACACTGTATATACAGTATATACTGTATGTACAGAATAGGTGCACAAAACAAAATATGAACTTATGGGCGGCAAAAGGGAGCACTCTGAAGACAATTTTAATTTGTGATCCCGTTTGTTTGTATCAGAATGTTGTAAGTTTAGTGTTCGTAAGTAGGGTGGTATCTGTATTGCATGAATGTTTAGTTGTTTGTTTCATTATGCCACAAACCCCTCAATCACTTAAACCATCCACCTTGGAAAGGAAACCTCAGGTTTTCAGGCATTGCCCAGGGAAGGACAAGCCTTATAACAGGTTCCTCTCCTCTTTCAAGACCCTCATGCCCTTCGTGCCTCATGCAGGAGGCATGATTAAAATTAGACTAGCCCATGTTCCAAGTACCATGTCTGGCTGTTTAAACAGTGGGTAAAGTTTACCAGGAAGAAGAAGAGAGAAGAGGTCTCCTCGGTGTTGTCAGACTGTAATACTCCATCAGTGACACCGAAAGTCCTTATGATCAGAGTGGCCCTTGGCACCCCCTGCCCTGCCTTGAGATGATTCTGTTCTTGGATACATCAAACAAGGGGTGGGGTGAACACCTGGGGGAGGTATTAGTGTCAGGTGTGTGGGACCGCAATGATAAGCACCTCAATATCAAGGAACTGAAAGCTGCATTTTTAAACATCTAACTTACCTGGTAGTTATATATATAGCTTAAGTCCCTGACGTCACGGCAGAATTTCAAAAACTCGCGGCAATCGCTGATCGGTAGTCAGGTGAACCACCTGTGCGCCCTCTACCCAGGTACCTGGAACCATTCCAACTATTCCTCAGATCTTCCCTGCCGCTGTGTCGGTAACATCGATGGAATTTCGCTCGTAGCCTGTGTTTTTTCGCAACTTATTTTGGTGAAGTACACTTTGGCTTGGCTTTCGCTTGTTCGCTTTTGGATTTTCTTATAACATATCTGACTTCATCGAGTGTGAAAATATGTGTGTGGGGATGCAAGCGGCTTGCTAAAGTCTCCTTGGATCCCCACTTAGTATGTCTGAAGAACGGGAATAAAAGACCGGCTCAGAAGAGCCAAGAGTACTGTTTCTCACTCTTCTTGATATAACCAGGGAATAGTTAATTCTTTTCCCCTTGATAACTATCCTATTGATCCTTCTCCCGTAGTGGTAGTCTCTGAACCCCCTACTGCAACAGGTAAGGACCCAATACTTAATGATTTGTTGGCTGCCATTCAGACCCTGGCCCAACAGGTAAAATCCCTCTCAGAAGACAGGGATAATATGTGATCGATAATAAGAGATCTAAAAAATACAAGTGTTAATATGTTGTTAGTGCAAGTGCAGTGGAGGGTGCGACCGCTCGGTCCTGTTGTGCTCCTAGTCCTAGACCTCTTCCAAGCTCACCAACCCCTGTGAGAAGGAAAGTCGACAGACGAAGGGAGGCAAGAGGCTTTAGCTACCGAGCAGTCGTCCCCTCGAGCGTACCTGTTGACGTTTCCCAGGACGCTCACCCTCGCCATAGGAAAGGCGAGGTTAAAGTGTTTTTTCGTCCATTGGTTGCTGTACGTCAACCGGAGGAAGCTTTTGACTGATGTCGCACAGGCGGCCAGTTCTCAAGTAACCTCTAGGTTTGACGGGACAGCGAAAGTTAGAAGTATGGATGCCAGGACGTCGGGCGTCGAGAAGCTGGACGCCAGGACGTCGAGCGTCGAGAAGCTGGACGCCAGGATGTCAGACGTAGAGAAGCTGGACGCCTGGACGTCAAGTGTCGAGAAGTTAGACGCCAGGACGTCAGGCGTCATGAAGCTGGACGCCAAGACATTAAGCTTCAAGAAAATGGACGCCAACACGCCAGGCGTCAAGAGACTGGACGCCAGGCGTCAAGATGATATTTTAAAAGACGTCGCTACTTCCGTCTTCGTAAAATCGGAAGAAGAGAATGATAATATCTCGCATTCTCCTGTGAATCCTATTGTAGAGATTTCTGACGAAGACAATATAAAAGGCCATCAGCTTTTATCAGACTTGAAAAGGGTTATGAAGATATTTTCGGAAATTTTTCCCAGAGAAATTTATCCTGACTGCTCCTCGTTCCCCGCCTTCAGAATTTACTCTTGTGAAGGCGTCTAAGAGGGCAGCATTTACGAAGAATGGATACTTTCGAAGGAGAAACAATGAAAGACAGCCTTTGTTTTTCCTCATATATCTGATGTCGTGTATGGATAAAGGACTCGGAGATAGTTCCAACGAATCAACTGCACCTTTCTCAGCGGGACTCCTGAAGAAAAGGGCCCATCTTTGCTCTTTCCTGGCTAATGGGGTCACGTCCAATCAAAATCAGAATTGATTTATACCTCTTTTTTCCTCTCACCCCTTCTCTCAAGGTTTGGTATAGAGGCCTTTTCATCTTTGGCCCAGAAAACCACGTAAGATTTAAGATCTAAAACAGCAAGAAAAGTCCTACCTACGACTTTCATCGCTAAAAAGAGTAAGGCTGAGGTTCCTGTGTTTCAGGTATTTCAGCTCTTTCATGGTCGGCCCTCCGATAGAGGTTCCTCTAGGGCGGGTAGATGAATGACAACGCGAAGAGGCTCTACACAGGGAAGAAGAAGGACCTGCCTTTCTTCTCCTGCAGACTGCGGTAGGAGCCGGACTGTCCAGCCTGAGTAGGCCCCCCTCTAGTAACAAGACAATTCGACCTTTCTGCCAAATGCAACGACAGAACCAAGGCAAAGGTTCTACAGCAACAAGTGTCTATGATGTTGCAAAAGGAGACCAGACAGAGAGTTCAGGATCCGAATTCCCCAGGATTCTACATTCGGTTATTCCTGATCCCCAAATACTTGGGGGGTTAGAGACCGGTGCTAGACGGGATTGCACTCAACTTTTTTTGTGCAATAAACAAAGGTCGCTATAGAAACGACAAAATCGGTTCTAGCAGCGGTCAGACAGCATGACTGGATGGCCTCACTGGACCTCCAGGATGCGTATTTTCACGTCCCCATGCACCCGATCTCCAAGAATTTTCTGAAGTTCGTCCACGGGAAAGGTTTTATAGTTTCGGTCTCTCTCTTTTGGCCTAAACAGACAAGGTTGACGTCTGGCTCTGGAGCCGAGACCTCTCAAGAGCAAGTTACCCAATATTGAGGGACGTCATGATAACACTTCATAGACTACAGATTGTAGCCACAGCAGCAGCCGGAGCTCTTCCCTTCCAGCCCCAAGGGTAGCTCTCCTACTAAGAACAAACATAGACAGTTCTATTCAGTCAGGATACCGGGCTGCAAGAGCGTGGCGGACACTGTGCTGCCTTCCGTACATCCTCCTCTTCCTCCTTCGGATTGGTACTCGTCTGCGGAACCCCTCCTCGGTCCATTATTGACGATGAGAAGGAAATAATTGCCGTAGTTGAGGCTTCCCCAGCCTGTCCCCAGCAGCAGGAAGCCCCACATATAGCTTCACTATAAAATATGCAGCAGACTTTGTCTTCCCAGCTGCAAGCGTGACAACCAGGAAAACAGAAGAAGGATAATAGACGTCCAACTAAAGCTTCTAGACGTCCAGAAGTTTAAGACGCTGAACGTAGTGAATGAAACTCTAGACGCTGGATGCAGTGGCATCAAGCATCTAGGAGTGAAACACCATGATGACAAGCGTCAATGAACCCAAGACGTCAAGCGTCAAGGCATTGGACGTCAGGGCGTCAGGCTTCAAGATATTGGAAGCCAAGACGTGGAGTTAGCTCAGGACGCAAGATGCACTGGCATCAAGCGTCTAACAAAGAATTAGGTCTACTGATAAACAGATAGAAATCTCAGCCGATCCCATCCCAAGAGGTTCTATGCCTTAGGATGAAGATTCAGAGTCAGGATTTTCGGGCTTTTCCGTTTATTGCAAAGACAGGACAAGCCTCAAGAAAATTTCAGAACTTTATAAAGAGACAGTCATGCTTGGCAAAGGAATGGATGAGTCTGCTGGGAACCCTTTCCTCGCTGGAACGGTTTGTCTCCTTTGAGAGGTTAATTCTATGCCCGTTACAGTTTCATCTAAATCGGAACTGGGACAAGGAAATAGAACTGGAGACCAAGTGCATCCCCATTTCGGAACCAATAAGACCGTATTTGTAGTGGTGGAATGTCCCCGTTAAGCTCCAGGAGGTCCCTTCTCTATATTAGAGGAACCCAGACCTAGTGTTGTTATCCGACGCGTCGGACTCAGTATGGGGAGCAACACGAGGGAAATAAAAAGTCTCGGGCTCCTGGACCAGAGAGCAGGAGGATTTAAACATCAATTAGAAGGAATTATCTGCAATCCTTCTAGCTCTCAGGGAGTTCGAACACAGTGGGGAACAAAGAGGTGCAGGTCAACACCGACAACACGGCAGCGTTGGCCTACATCAGCAAACAAGGGGGCACTCACTCCAGGTCTCTATACGAGACAATAAGAGAATCTCTTCTTTGGGCAAAGGAGGAGAATGTAAAACTAGTAACCCACTTTATCCAAGGGGAGAAAAAATGTGAGGGCAGACATTCTGAGCAGGAAATAAAGTCCTCTCAAAAGAATGAACGCTACATCAGGACTTTGGGGACGTCCTTGCATAGATCTCTTCGCCACAGCGCAAACGAAGAGGTTGGACACTTACTGCTCTCCAGTACCAGATCCCGGGGCTATATACATAGACGCGTTCCTGGTGGACTGGTCCAACTTGGACGTGTATGCATTTCCCTATTTCAAGATAATACACTGGGTACTGAAAAAATTTGTGTCACATGAGAGGACCGGAATGACCCTTGTGGCCCCTTACTAAACGACAAGAGATTGGTTCCCAGAAGTACTGGATTGGATGGTGGACATTCCGAGTAGCCTACCTCAGAGAGTAGAACTACTCAAACAACCCCACTTGGAAAGATATTACCAAAACCTACAAGCGCTACTAGTAACTGCTTTCGGACTATCGGAAAACTCACAAGAGCCAGAAGTTTTTCGAAGGAGGCAGCTGGCGCTATCGCAAATCAAGGAGGTTATCCACCATTAAGGTATACCAATCCAAGTGGGAGGTATTTAGAGGATGGTGCAAGGACAACCATGTGTCCTCTTCCAATATTTCTGTAACCCAAATTTGTATATAGAGAACTCACCAGCATGGAACCTAGACGTGGTCCTGAGGTTCCTCATGGGGAGTAGGTTCGATCCCTTGCAGAGGGCATCTTTAAAGGACCTCACCATGAAAACTCTTTTCTTGGTCAGTTTGGCCGCAGCGAAAAGAGTTAGTGAGATACATGCTCTCAGCAAGAATATAGATTTTATACAAGGCAAGGCAATCTGCTCACTGCAACTAGGCTTCCTTGCAAAAAATGAATACTCATCACAACCCTAGCCCAGAACGTTCGAGATTCCGAACCTAACGGACATAACAGGGGAGGAGAGAGAGAGAGTCCTATTCCCGGTAAGGGCTCTAAGGCTCTACCTGGATAGGACAAAGGACTTTAGAAGGAATTCAGAAGGGCTTTTGTGCTCAGTCAAAAAGCTCTCTGTATAGATGTCGAAGAATGCTCTGTTTTATTTTATCAGACAGTTGATTAAAGAAGCAAATATGGAATGTAGAGAGATAGACTACAAGATTCTGAAAGTAAAGACGCACGAGGTCAGGGCAGTAGCAACCTCTGTAGCTCTTAAACAGAACAGGTCCCTGCAGAGTATCTTGGACACGACCTTCTGGAGAAGCAAGTTAGTATTTGCCTCTCACTATCTAAAACAAGTCAAGACATTATGCGAAGATTGCTATACGCTGTGCCCGTTTATAGCATCTAATTCAGTAATGGGAGAGGGGAATACCCCTACAATCCCATAAACCAATACCCTTTTTTCTTACCTTGGAATTGAGAATTTTTATGGTTGTTTGTGAAGACTGGACGCAGTCTTCCGCAATCATTGGGATGAAAGTTCCTTGGTAGAGCCCGGAACAAGGATATTGAGAGGAGGTCTAGTCACATAGAGGTTATACACCGGTTAACAGCCCCTAGAGATTTTCAGCCCCCTGGGTGGATCGCTGGATCTCTTAAGGAATGCAGACATAATGAGAGGGAGTTCATTGAAGTCAGCTTCCTTAATCCAATCCTATAAAATAATACCCTTTGTTCTTGCCTTGGAATGGTTGAAATTTGATGGTTGTTTGTGAAGATTGAACGCAGTCTTCCACAATCATTGATTTTAGTTAGATGATCATTTTGTTCCTTGGTGACGCCCGGAACAAGGGTATTATAGGTTGTCTGTCACATAGAGGTTGGTACACCGGTTGGCAGCTCCTAGAGGTCTTCAGCCCCCTGAGTGGATCGCTGGACCTCTTAAGGAATACAGACATAATGAGGCGGAGTTTATTGAACTCAGCTTCCTTAATCCAATTCCATAAAACAATACCCTTTGTTCTTACCTTGGAATGGTTGAAATTTTATGGTTGTTTGTGAAGATTGAACGCAGTCTTCCACAATCATTGATTTTAGTCAGATGATCATTTTGTTCCTTGGTGGCGCCCGGAACAAGGGTATTATAGGTTGTCTGTCACATAGAGGTTGGTACACCGGTTGGCAGCTGCTAGAGGTCTTCAGCCCCCAGAGTGGATCGCTGGACCTCTTAAGGAAAGCAGACAAAATGAGGGAGTTCATTGAAGTCAGCTTCCTTAATCCAGGTAAGGACCTTAAGTTGGTTTATTAACCCTTAAGCAAATTCCAACGATGTTGGCTGTCTCTGACCCTCCACCAAAGGTGTCAATCAGCTATATATATAACTACCAGGTAAGTTAGATGTTTAAAAATGATATTTTCATAATAAAATAAATTTTTGAACATACTTACCTGGTAGTTATATATAATTAAATTCCCACCCTCCTCCCCTCTAGAGACTAGGGGCATGGAAGATCTGAGGAATAGTTGGAATGGTTCCAGGTACCTGGGTAGAGGGCGCACAGGTGGTTCACCTGACTACCGATCAGCGATTGCCGCGAGTTTTTGAAATTCTGCCGTGACGTCAGGGACTTAAGCTATATATATAACTACCAGGTAAGTATGTTCAAAAATTTATTTTATTATGAAAATATCATTTCTGGTCCTTCAGGAGATTCAGGATTGAGTTGATGGGCCACTCCTTGGTGTTTATGAGCGACAGCACCAGTTGTGGCATACGTCAAAAAGCAAGGGGGATTGCTGTCCTTACAGCTTCACAGTTTGGTGGTGTGGTTGCATCTGTGGGCAGTAGCTCACTCGGTAGAGCTATCTGCCTGGTACATGTTAGGGACTCAAAACATAAGCTCAGTTGCCAGAGTCATGATAAGGACGAAATGGTCTCTGAACCCAGGCATTGCAGAGAGATGCTATGAACTTGGGGCTCCGAGTATAGACCTCTTTGCTACTTGGCACAACAGGAAGCTTCCAGGGTTTTGTTCACGCCTTCTAGCACCTTTGGGACAACCTAGTGACCTGTGCCTTCCCTCAATTTTGCCTGATTTGTTGGATAATCAACAGGGTGCTGATTACCCTGAATCCCAGGTAAACTATGGTTGCCCCTAAGTGGCCACATGCCGGGTGGTATCTGGACCTGCTAGCTCTGTCATCCGAGGCCCCAAGAGAGATTCCCACCAGGCCGTGGAAGTGTTGGCACCCCACACTTGGAGACTACCCAGCATCTCCTATGAACGAGAGGTTCCTCTCGCTGCACAGCAAAGGAGATGTTTAGATACCTTCAAAAATCCGTAGTGGCTGCATGCCAGGGGAAATGGGCCATCTTCTATAGTTGGTGTCGTCAGCAGAGTATCTCTCCAATCAGAGAAACTCTTCAGCAGGTAGCGTGGACTTTCTCATCTTTCTTTGCTGAAAGAAGCTTTTCTTTGTCTCAGCCATTAAGGGCTACAGGTCTTCACTTGTCCAAATCCTTAGTTTGAAAGGAGTCGATGTCTCTTCCTCGTGGAAGATCTCCATGCTCCTGAGAAGCTTCAAACAATCTTACCTACTCAGAGAACTCAGTCCCCGTGAGTGGGATGTGATTCTCATTCCTGAGGAGCCTGACCTGTACCCCTTACGAGCCTTTGAGAGAGTTGTAACACAGAAATCTGACCCGTGAGACTGTTTTCTTCTTTCACTGGCTTTGGCGAAGGGAGTAGGTGAGATTCATGGCCTCTCCTTTAAAGTCAAGCACTTGAGGGGATGGGGATCAGTTATGCTCAAGTTTGTCCAAGAATTTGTTGCGAATACTCAGACTGCCCCAGGTATTGGAATGAGGGGTGGCTGAGGTGGGACGAAAATATAAAGAACTTCAGGTTTGTATGTTAGGAAAAATACAAATTACTGTAAAAATTTTCTTTTTTTGTAGATGTTATGTTTCTTCTGTGATGTTTTGTGAAATGGTGGTGAAATGAATAGTATTAAAGGTTATGTATGTTCATTGGAAGCATTCTTTGGCCTTATTCTGTTGCCATCATGCATCAGGTTGCTGAGGTTTTGTAGAAAGGTTGCTGATTATGTAGAATGTGGTTGTTACTAATCTAAGACTTCTGGCACGCATTCATTCTTCACTTTCATATTTATTTATTATTTGTATCTGGTATATAGATATGCAGATAATTACTTTCTCTGACCTCTCTCTTTGTTCTTTCAGAGGTTGATGCCTAACATTGCAGCAGAAGCCAAGGGAAAGGTGTCACTTAAAATTATCCATCACACCCATAGGTACTGAACCCACCCATTGACTTCTCACACTTCAAAAGTTGATGCAGGTAAGCAATCATTGCCCAGTCACCCACCAAGACCTACTTTGCATTAAGAAGTGAGACACGAGATCAGAATCTACTGAACCTGAAAATTGTTGACTTTTATATTGGTAATTCTACATTGCAGCTCCTGTTGCCCTCTCTTCTTTGATTCCTCTTAAATAAAATCCCTTCTGTGGTGGTGTGGTGTATCCTGCTTGTCCACTGAGGTGCTTTTCTTATTGGACTGTTTTGTTGTATTGTGGGATGGTGTATTTTTGGTGTTTGTAGGAACCTCTGTGCATTTGTCTCAAAGGAACTTGATACACCAGTTGCTTTCCTTAATCACTTGAATTTTCTTTTAAGTTTTCTTTTTATTTAAAGATAGAGGCCCATGTTATTTAGTGGTTATCTTGTTTGCATTGGCTATTTATAACAGTAGGTAACTGTCCAAATAATAAATTTTAATATGAAACTTGACTATACAGTATAGTAATACTTGCTGTCATTATTATTATTAATTAGGAAAAGAGAGTTCTAGACTTTGAATAAACACCTAGCCCGACCAATATGCAACAATTACTCAATTTACTGCACACACCTATTCCCGTTGCACTACTCGCCCAAGCCAGCTCATGACCCCAACAACCAAAATAAAGACTTTCGAACCAACCCAACAAACCACAAACAAGAACGCTCACAACCTTTCGTCACCACCACAGACTCCTGACTGCCTCCCATCACCGTTTGTTTTTCTCCCTGCCGTCTGCTATATGTCTTCTGACGTCACAGCAACAACTATTGCAACCATTCCTAACATAATGAGAGGACTGGCTTTACAAACATCCAATAAAATTAACAGCATACTTTGTCTACATTTCTTAAATGTACAACGCCTACACCTACTTCACTAGCCCATTTAAGTAAAGTAACAAAATAATAGTGATTAAATTAATACAACTGACAGATAATCAGACTTGGCCCTGGGTCACTTTCCCACTTCATGATCATCTTTCCAGATGAATGAGAGTTTGGAAGTATAAATAAATGTATCATATATCCCTTTAATATGTTTGTCACATTTCACAAATTGATTCACTTGTTCACATTTTAGGCAGATGTTAAGTACTCTACTTACAGTAATACTTATACAGTATAATCCTCTTTAACAATGAATAACCAAACAAGTGAATTTGGGAGTTATTGTAGGAATGGCATGCAATAATGATTATAAACTGCGACATGACTTAGAAATTCAACTTGCATTCTCATACACTTCATAGCTTCAAGTGCCATCTGAGTAAATTATGTACACAGTTTCCTGTGAGATTAATAGTTTTTCTATATATTAATTTTGCAAAATTACATGTTTACAGTTTTGAAAATTAATTCTTTGAAAGGTCAGTTATATAACAGCAGATGAAAGGTAACTTAATCCCTGTCCGGCAATGCAGATGTTAGATACAATGTACAGGGTATTATCTGTTATCTGTTCACTATTGGGAGTGCTGTTTTTTAGAATAATCCTTCCTAACATCTTACAACAGAACATTTTATATAAGTGACTTACCAAGCAATTACACAGCTACTAGCTTTCTACACAGCAGTCTGACAAAATTCATATTTTTGCGGTGACGCTGCTATCTCTAGTGTAGGTAACAGGGTCCTGCCCACTTTCGGGACTGATAGGTACAACTTAGCATAGAGCTTCAATTCATTTTCTGTGGCTCCCGATTAACGTCGGTAGTCTTGTGCAGTTGCTGGTTCATCTTTTTTGTTTTTTTTTGTCCAGTATTTTTGGTGAAGTATTCTCTCTCATTTTTTTGCAGTGTTTTTCCTATCTTAGTAATATTGTTAGTGAACTTTATTTGTAAGATGGACAAATATATCAGACTCCAGCTATTCACATTATTGCGCTGAGGGTTGTAAAATTAGACTTGTTAAAGTGGCTTATGATTTGCACACTAAGTGTGGCAAGTGTAGGGGGCAGGAATATAGTAGAGAGCTTACATGTACAGAGTGTCAGGATTGGGAAGATAGCAAAGGGAAGACCTTGAAATCCCATCTGGACAACCTAGACTGAGATATGAAAAGGAAGGCGGCCCTTAGATCCAAAAGTAGAGCTAGTCATGAGATTCCTTCTCTACCTGATGTGGTAGAAGATAGCTCTGTTTCTTCTCCTTTGATTCTTGTTATGTCTCCCATCCTTAGCCCTCCTACACATTTACCCCACACTCTTTTACTAGGTTCCCTTGCTTCCGGTCCCAACGCTGTTGCCAGTGTTGAAGCAAAATTCTTAGCCAATACTGTTATGGAATTAACTTCCTCTTTCAGGGATTTTGTGTTGAAAACAGTGCCAAGTGTCAGTGTTGCACCCAGTGACAGTGTTGTGAGTGTTGAGGAGGTGGCTGTCCATCGGCTGGTGCTCCTAGATGAAGGTCATTGTCCCAGTCCCCTGCACCTGGGAGAAAACATACTGGAGGTCCAAGGGAGGCTAGTTGAACGGCACCAGGCTACGACAGAACGCCACTGAAAAGGCATCTTGTTCAGTGCTTCTCGTCTGTCGTCGGATTTGGAAGACTTTGCTGGATGTAAGGCGTCAGTGGCTTCGATCTTCCATCTCTCGGCCTTTGAAAAGACAATTTGATGTGGCAGACAGCTCTCCTCCTTCTGTCAACTGTGGCAACTGTGGAGTGTTTGGTGCCAACATTTGGTCGCTTGGCGTCAAAAGTGGGGCACTCGGTGCCCCTTCCTCCATCAGCTCAGAAAAATTCTGCTTTAGCCCCGATTAAGTGTCAGCTTGAGGAACTTAATGGGCTTTTTAAAAAGAAATTGTCGTTTCCAAGAGGATGAGGACAAACTGGAACAAGATACCTCTCCTTCGTCTGCTTATTCATCGTTGCTAAGGTTCCTTCTGGCGAATTGTCCAGATTTCTTCAAGCCTGCTGCTCCTGTTTCCCCAGCCTCGACATTTCTTATAAGGAAACAGACTACTGACATCATTTGCCTCCCCAAGCTAGTGGTTTCCTCTTCCTCAAAGAAAGTTTTTCGAGAAGTGGACAAATGGCTTGCCGTGAATAAGGACCAAGGTAAAACCCTCCTTCCAAACTTCTCAAGAAGTAGTATTGATTCTACACCACTGGGGAAGCTCCCTCCTTGGGAGTCTCTGCCACCTCCCAGGGGGTTTTCGTTCTGCATTCTCCGCAGCCAAGATTTCCTTTTTGTCGCCCAAACTGGACCGTCTTGCCAAGAATCTGTTCAAGGTATTAGAAATTTTTTGCTTCCTTGATTGGATGGTGGGGGGCTTTAGCTAGAAAAATCAAGGATTGTCTGGTCTTGGCTGAAGATTTCTCTTTTGACTGGTTTGGAGTATTTGCGCAGGGATGGTTCTTCCGAGCTCGTCTCCCTGTGTTTTTTATGGGAATCTTGAAGAAGCAAGAGCTGCAGTTCACCTTTGCCACTATAGGAGTCACCACAACACAGAAGCAGCTCTCCTGTTCTCTCCACTAGGCAGACCCCATCTCTTGCCCCAAGACACTGTTAAGGAGATCCTCCCTGATCTTCAGAAGAAATTGACGACTGATCTTCTGGCTCAGTTTTCCAAGTGGCCTAAGGAAGCTCCCGCAACAACAACCGAGTCATTCTCTTCTCTACAGCAGCCCTTTCGAGGAGGAAAGTATGGACCTTAATCTAGACCTGGGACTGATCCACGTCCCCGTCTAGATCGACCAAAGTGCCTTTATTTAAACCAGCTGCTAAGAAATAAGAACATAGTCCTTTGCGCTGCGGTTGGAGCCAGGTTGCACCTCTTTTGGGAGGATTGGAGCTGCAGAGGGGCAGAACCTTGGGTAGTCCAAGTATTGAGGAGAGGATTTTCCAGCCCTTTCCATGAAAAACCTCCCTTTTCTAAGTTGCCGATCAACTTGACTGCCTACTTGGTTCACTCCGAGAAGCTTGCTGCTTTTTCTCTAGAAGTAGATTCCCTTCTTCGCAAAGGAGCAATAGAGGAGGTTTTAGGTCTCAACTCGGAGGGATTTTAATAGTCTCTTCATGGTCCCCAAGTCCTGGAGGGGGCTAGAGGCCAGTTCTGGATGTCAGCTTCCTGAATCGTTTCGTGCTGAAAACCAAATTTCATATTGAAACCAGTTAATAGGTCATGTCCTCTCTCCATCAGGGCAACAGGATGGCCACCCTGGGCATGCAGGATACCTTTTTCCATGTCCCAATACATCCAGATTCAAGTAAATTCCTGCACTTTGTATATCAGGGCAAAGTTTTCCAGTTTCGAGCCTTGTACTTCTGCCTGTCCACCACCCCACAAGTGTTCACTCAGATCCTAGCCCCTCTTGGATTGGCTTCGTCTTCCCGATGTCAACGTTTGTCTCTATCTGGAAGATTGGCTGCTTCACCCTCCTTGGACTTGCTCAGTGCTTCAGCGGATGAGGCTGCTGGGGACCTGGACTTCAGTAGAACCATTCGTAAAGAGGGTCAGACTTCACATAAGGCCTCTCCAGTTTTATCTAAATAAATGCTGGAGTGGGAAAACCTAACCAGACTCCTTCCTTCTCCCCCCATCTCCTCAGAGATCAAGAGGGAACTTTGATGGTGGTTGTCTGTAGAAAGACTTTGAGAGGGGAGTCTCTTCTACTGTTGCACCTGGAATTTTATTTCGCCGCTTTAGGAGGTTTGGGGAGCCCTTCTAGGGAGTCGGAAGATCTCAAGGATGTGGCCTGTAGATCAGAGAGCTCCACGTCTATGCGAAGGAACTAAGGGCCATTCATTGAGTCGCCAGTTTTTTTCTCCTTTAGTTTCTGGCAAAGCAGTAGCGGTTTATGCAGACAACACCACGCTGCTGTTTGATGTCTGCAAACAAGGGGGCACCCACTCCTCCTCCCTCTACAAGTCGGTGAAAGACCTTCTCTGAGCAGATCAGTACCAGGTGAAGATAATTACTCGCTTCTTGTGGGAAAAAATGAACGTCCCTGCAGACGAATTGAATCTCTGCAATCAGGTGTTGCTGATGGAGTAGACTCTGGACTCCCTCGTATGCGACAATCTCTGGAAACTTTGAGACAAACCAGCTGTGGACCTCTTCGCAACCTGGGTGACGGATGCCATTGTGTTAGACTGGACTGGCTGGATGTCCACGTCTTCCCACCTTTGGGATTGATCAGGGAGGCGATCAACAAGTTTTCCTCCACCAGAACGTCTCGATGACCCTGATCGCTCCGTTCTGGCCCAGGAAGGAATGGTTTCCGGATCTGCTCTGTTAATGGACTTCCAAGACTTTTGCCACAAAGACAGTCGGTGTTCAAACAGCCTCTCTTCCTAAGGCCCTGTAGGGGATTGTCCTCTTTGACCATAACAGGCTTCAGACTGTCAGGAGCCTCGTCAGAGTGAAAAGGCTTTTCAAAGCAAGCTACAGAAGCTTTTCTTGAATGCAAAAGATCTAATGCTAACAGGCTCTACCAATCCAAGTGGTCAGTTTTCAGAGAATGGTACTGACAAAATAACATCTCTTCTTGTAGAACCTCTATAAACCAGTTAGCTGACTTTTTACCTTTCCTGAGGACCGATAGGAAGTTGTCTCCCTCCGCCATCAAAGGGTATGGGTTACTGTTTTAAGACCTCAGCGACCTTACCAGTTCCTTTGAAACCTCATGTCATGAACCACTTCCTGGTTCATCAGGTTCTTAAATAAATGAGGACCGGAACTGGAGAGACCAGGGAGTCCAAAAGCAAAACAAGAAAGAGGGAACAAAACAACAATAAAAATAACCTTAAACCTATTTATTAATTATCTCTAAATCCATTTACATATTTACAATTGAGTTAAGGTTTCAGCCTAAAGCATAATAAAAATGGATTACAGCAGCAGAAGTTGACAATAAATGAAATAATAAAGCTTGACACCATTACATTATTAGGGCCATAAACCTGCCCAACACCAGAGCCATACACTTGCTCATCAGCATCAACAATAATGACAAACACCTGAGCCATGCACTTGCTCGTCCCCATCCTAGTATATGAAAATATCCTAAGCCGTACACTTGATCATCAGCATCAACAATAATGATGTAAGCACTCACCTGAGCCATACATTTGCTCATTAGTATCAACAATAAACATGGAAACAACCACAGACCAACAGCAATAAACAAACAATCAGTAATAAAACTGTAGACTTCGCACACATTTACAGCACCCTCAGAGGTCACAAGGATGAATCCTCCTCATCCTTGAACTGCAGACCATATAAAAGTAGCGAACACCAGCTACTCCAAGTAACATCTCCATTCTGAAGGACATCAACCTCGACCTGCAGGACGATCTCCTCCTTGACTTGCAGTGGCCAACAGGTAACCACCACCTGTTGCTGTCGAGTCCTTAACTGCCACCCTCACCCTCAACCTGCAGGACGATCTCCTCCTTGACCTGCAGCAGCCAACAGGTAGCCATCACCCGTTGCTGTTGGGATGTAAATCTGCTGCTGGGCTAACCTTAACTGAATCTAAAAAAGAGTGGCAGCAAACATTGCCTTGCACCAACATAACAAAAACACAGGAGGGCAGGTAAAACAACCAAGCAATCCACACAAGGCTGTTACAAATTCAGAGTAGAAATACCATAATACCTTACACCTTCCTACCTAAGCAAAAACAAAATTTTTTACAAAAAAAAATTTTTTTAAACTGACCACACACTCACTCCCTCAAGACTGCCAGAGAACCACTGGCCATCACAGAACCGATCCTGTCACGGTCGAAAATTTGTCATGAACTACTTCCTGGTTCATCAGGTTCTTAAATGAATGAACATTAAATAGTTTAACATGAAGGAAATCATTACCAGAACCACATCTCTGCTCAAATACAGTAAACATTGTTATAATAAACATAGCAAATCAAGGTGCAGATAGAATAATAGGACGCATAATAATTACGGTGATCATTACACACCAAAGCAACGCCAACTGACATTTCTCTCAAAATGTTGAAGTAGTTATTCACTGCCAACAGGATAAAAATAAGCAAACAAAATCAGTCAAATCAACAAATGACCAGCAATCAGTGTTCACAACAGGAATACATCCTCAACACAAGAATTCGCCAATACGCTGACTCAAGACAGTGTATATAACCATCTTAAAATCGTCTTGTTGCCTAAAGAAGTCAACCACACATCCAAACGTAGAGGTGTCCATACTCTCTCTGAAATTAACAGGTTCATCATACCAATTAATCATCTAAATGACTTCATGCTGTCCTATCACACCATACTGCTACTGCCTTCTGGTTTGTATGAAACTAAGGGTACTGTCGTCTGCTACTCAAAAAAGAATTCCTTCTTGGCTGTGAATCGCCAAAGATGCGATCTAGTTGAGACCCAAAACCTGACTAATGCTGACACTCTGCCCGTGATAATGTAACCTTCATCAACTCAATGAAAACATCGGAGCACAGGAGAAGCAAGGAAAATACCTTGAAGGTCATTTCAGAGAAGTAATGACTGATCCTGACACCTCCAAATTAGAAAATCCTGGATTTCTCTCCTGGAATTTGAATGTTATTTTAAAGTAGCTTACAAGCTCAACTTTCAAACACCTCAGCTCAACCTCTTTTAAGAATCTCATAAGGGGGAGACTTTCTCGTGGCATTAGCGGTTGCCAAACGCGTTAGCGACCGGCAAGTCTTCAACATGAGAGTAAGCTTTTCAAATGGAAATGCAGTATACTCTCTCTCTCTCTCTCTCTCTCTCTCTCTCTCTCTCTCTCTCTCTCTCTCTCTCTCTCTCTCTCTCTCTCGGTTTCCTCGCCAAGAATGAGGACGTTTCCAAGCCATGGCCTTGCTCGTTCATTATTAAGAGAGTAACGGACATCCTCGGCCCAGAGGAGGAAGAGAGACTTCTTTGTCCTGTGGGAGCCTTGAAGTACTATCTTCAGAAGACGGAAAAGATCAGAGGACCCTCCGACAAGCTTCGAGGCTCAGTGAAGAACCCTTCACGCATTCTGTCAAAGAATGCACTTTCTTTCTTCCTAAGAAGTTCAATTACAGAAGTGCATTTTCAACTTCAAGATGATGTTTTATCTTCCCTTAACGTCAAAGCTCATGAGGTTCAAGCGCTCGCATTCAGCCCAGAGCTCCTCTCTTTTTCAACTCACTTGGCGCCCGCTTTGTCAGTCTTCCGCACCCGACCGATTGGCACCAACTTCCGACTGTGGAGCATTCGTTGCCAACATTTAGGCGCTCATTGTCAACAGTGGAGCACTCGACGCCAAACCCTGGGTGCTCAGCGCCAACTTCCGGGATCCATGGCTGGCATGGTTGGGAAAGGAAGCATAGGGGCTCTCTGTCCATCTAGTGTCTCTTCGCCATGTTGTAAGGTCATTGAGTTTAAGGATGCCTGGGGGTACAGTGTACCTGGAATACCCCCCAGTTTTTAATGGTAGGGGTGGTGGTTCTTAATTTTGGTTGTAGGTGGCAGTGTTGTGTTTATTCTGGTCTATGCCCAGGGCAAGAGCGCTATTTGTTGTCTCTTTGTCAGCCATCGGAGAACTTCCATGGCTGAGTACCCACTGAAGTAGGGGTGACTCTTGGCCAATACTGCCACGCCCTCTACAGGTTAAGATGAGCGTCGACCAGAGGCAGTACCCGCCTGAAGCAGCTCTCTTACCAGATAAGGTACAACAAGCATTGATCCAATGCTAGCAGCCTTTTTAGTTCAAAGTCATTATCTTTATTAATGTTTTGGATCAGAACATATCTGTGATTCCCACCTCCTTGCAGCATGGAATCAGCTATGTAATTGCTTGGTAAGTCACATATAAAAATGACATTTTTATGATAAAATAAAGTTTTATATGTACTTAACAAGCAATTACATTATCAGAGCCTGCCCTCCTCCCCTCAGTGGACATTTAGGCATCAAAGGAATTGAAGCTCTATGCTGAGTTGTACCTATCAGTCCTGAAAGTGGGCGAGACCCTGTCACCTACACTAGTGATGGCAGTGCCAACCGCAAACTGTGTGGAAAGCTAGTAGCTATGTAATTGCTTGGTAAGTATAAATAAAACTTTATTTTATCATAAAAATGTCATTTTTTAGAATTTCCATTAATATCATGCAACAGTATCTTTGCATTATTTCCATGTAAGTTACTGAATTCTCTATTATTAAGAAAGATCTGGCAAACAATTATGTACTTTATTGATACTGTACTGATGTTGTAGGTTATAAGAAGGAAACAAGTAGCATGATGTTCATTTTAAGTAAGGATAGGGATGGTTAATTTGGAATAGGAGGGAACATAGTATTCATGATATGATAGAATAGTACTCTAATCATTAGTGCGAACTATCACTGAGGAAGGGGACTTCCTCATATCTTTGGACCTCTTATATGTGCACTCCCATGTCCCCGTTCATGTGGCAGTCAGGAGATAAGTGTGTCTTGTATGGGGAGGTAGAGTAATTCAGCTTTAAGCTCTCTGCTCTATTTTGGGCACTGCCCCTCAAGTCTTAATTCCCAGAGTTTACACACCAGTAGCTACCTCGGATGGCTTCCTCAGTGATGCATCTTTAGATGTTTCTCATTATATGTCAAAATTTGACTTAACTGTGAGGGATACTATAGTATGCCGTGTCTTTCAGATTATCATCAGTGCACAGGTTTCTCCAGAGTCCAAAATCTTGTATCCAGCAGTGACAGTGTCTCATTCCTGGGGCTTTTCGTTTTTCTTCTTCTTGAGGGCCATTTTGCCTACTCAGATATTACAGTATGCTGTATTTTGTTTTTGCCCTTCTGTCCCACCAACATCCTCCTTTTGCGCTCATTTTCTTCATTCAGAAGATTGTCAGAATACTGTTTCAAGCTTTCCAGTATCCTTTTTTTTTTTTTTTTTTCAACTTAATTTCTCCGTGTTTATCTTTGGTTTCCTTTGTTCCTGTTACATCTCTGCAAGTTTCAGGCTCATATATTCTGAATATTGGTCTGGTGTTTGTGTATATATTGTATCGAGTTCATTAAGAAATGTAATTATTTTCATTATTATATAAGCTGTTTTTCCTGCATTACTTAATCAAAAAGATTTAAGATTTGTTGTAGCTTTTTAAGCTTATTAATCATTTTTAAGTATGTAACTTACCAAGTAATTACATAAATTCCTGGTAGCACTCTTTTGTGTTGGTGCAGGTAAGTGCCCCACCCACTTCTGGGGAAGTATAGGTACAACATAACTGAAGAGATAAGTTGACCATACATCGGTTGTTCAGCAGCTTTGTTTTGAAGTTCAGGAGTATTCACCGGATGGTTCTGATTGTTTTTGAAGGATTGGTGAAGTATTCTTTACATTGTTAGCCTCTGCGCTATATTTTCTTATCTTAGATAAGCTTAGCTTAGCTTTTTTTTTTTTTTTTTTTTGACCTATTATGTCAGACTCAAGTAAGTCTAGTAACCAGCATTGTAGCAAGGGCTGCAATACTATGTTGACTTCTTCCAAATATGATGCTCATTCAGTATGTTTTCATTGCTGAGGACAAGTTTGTTCTCCTGACTTGACATGCGAAGAATGTGTAGACTGGGACGAAATTAAATGGAGAATTTTGACTGCCCATTTAGATAAGTTAGAGAATGCTAGGCATAGAAAAGTGGCTGCTAGAGCCGAGGCTAGAGTTTCAGTGTCCTCTACTCGTAGACCAGTCCTTTTGACACCTGTGGCTACTCGCTCGCCTATTCCTACTTCTCTGGTACTCCCTATAACACTATTACCTGGCTCCCTTCCCTCTGAACCTAGCGCCATTGCCAGTCTTAAAGCTCAGACAGACAAGAAATTTGGCGCCTTAGTGAACATGGTTGCTCAAGTAGGAGCTTCAGTAAGAGTCCATTTAGATTAGACGAGTGGTGATCCCTGTGCTAGTGTCGATGCAAGTGTTAGTGTTAGTGTTGTGTCAGTGGAGGGGGTGGCTACTCGTCCCATTGATGCCCCTAGACAGAGGTCCCTGCCAAACTCCCTTCACCTGGAAGGAGGCAAACCATAAGTCCAAGGGAGGTAGGTGGTGTTTGCCCACAAGTAGTTGCTCCCTCAACAGAGCCTGTTGCTATTTCACAGGTGTCAGTACCTAAGCGCGGGAATGGTGTACCAGTGGATCACACCTTATCCTCCAGTGGTTCTGATTCTGAGCCCAAAGGGCACAGTTGGTGTTTTCATGATTCCTCCAGGCCTTTGAAGAGACATGTATTGGAGGATCATAACCCCATGGTTCCTCGTAAGCGCCAAAAGGACCAAGAGCCTTCATGTAGTCATTGGGATGATAGAGAACTACTGTTAGGTACCAAGTTCCCAGTGGCTCACAAGCACCCATTGGCTCCCAAGCGCCAAGTGGCTCACAGGCATACAAAGGGATCAACTTCTCCCATAGGATCAGAGCTCCCAGTGGTTCCTAAGTGTGCAATGGGATCAGAATGCTCAGTGGCTCCCAAGCTCCCCGTGGTTTCTAGCTCTCATGCAGTGTCGGATTATGTGGCTGAAGATTCTTCTGATTCAGACGTCCCTATAATGGCAGGTCAACTTGTTTCGGCGCCTTCTGTTAAACAAGTTACGAAGACTGCATTCTTCTCCTGTCCCTGAGTGCCCAAAGCCGTCCTTAGTACCGGCAATTCAAAGATTCTTCACTGCTTCCGATTCATCAGCGATTGAACAATATCCTGGAGCTTCTGAAGAAACCTTCATCTTCTTCACAGAAACCAGAGGAAATGCAACAGGACTTGGTGCTTTCCGCTATTTCTTCAGCAGAAGAGGAACCTGAGCAGGAGCAGCCTTCATCATCTTAAGCATCTCTTTTAAATTATTTTCTGTTTTGCTTTCTGTCGTACTTTTCCACCACGGCACTTCTCCTCCTGGATCTTCCTTCATGTGATGGCAACCAGCAGGATCTTCTAAACCCCCGAAGATGGCTCTCGATTTTGTCCAAGAAGGTTTTAACAGGCATTGATGCTTGGTTGGCCAAGAAGAAGGAATTAGGCAAGACTATTTTGTTCCCCTCCTTCATGGCTGTCTAAGAGGGAGTATGTTTTTTATGCGACCAGAGAAGCGCTATCCTTGGGAGTTTCTACCTCCTCCCAAGGGGACTTCTCTAGCCTGATTGATTCAGCATGTAAATCGACTTTCGACTCGGTGAAGATCATGTTTTCTACGTCAGAATTCGACAGCTTAGTAAAGGACACATACAAGGTCTTCGAAATCTTCAGTTTCCTCGACTGGACGGTGGGTGCCTTGACCGAGAAGATCGAGGATTGCTCTTCACTATAGGACAGTTTCACAGCAGGCTGGCTTGGGGTTCTTTCTTGTGCCAATAAGGCTATTAGAGATGGGGCACAAGAGTTAGCTGCCCTCTTTTGTACAGGCGTGTTAAAGAAAAAGGAGTTGTGGTGCTCCTTCACCACCAAAGGAGTTACACCTTCTCAGAGATCTTCTCTTCTCTTTGCTCCGTTGGATAAGAGTAGCCTTTTCCCTCGAGCTACAGTGTAACAAGCGGCTACAGAACTTCAGAAGAAAGCGACACACAATCTGCTAGTACAATCGGCCAAGCGACTGAAGGATTCGAGCCATGCTCCTTCTGTGTTGTTTAATCCTAAACCATTCTCTCCCCTTCAGCCATGGCCCTTTGGAGGTGGCACAGGAAGAGCTCGATCTCGTCCATGCCAGAGCCCTAGATCCGTTCATCCCTTTATGAAGAAGTCCTCCTCAAGACCTGCCTCTAGCAAGTGAGGATCCGGTCCTCCGTCTCCCAGTGGGCACCAGATTCCAACATTATTGGAAACAGTGGGAAGCCAGATCAGTGGAACCAAGGGTGCTTCAAGTACTCAAAGAAGGATATTGGATCCCCTTCAAGGAGAGACCTCCTTTGATGTCTTCTCCCATCGCCTTAAAGGCGTACTCAGCTTGGAGAGGTTTTCGGCCCTCTCAAAGGAAGTTGCAGCTCTTTTACAGAAAAGAGTGATAGAGGTGGTGAAAGACTTATCATCCGAGGGGTTTTACGACCACCTATGCGGACAACACAACTGCTCTAGCATATAGTCGGAACCAGGGAGGCTCACATTCCGTTTTGCTGTGCAAAGTAGCCAGAGATCTCCTCCTTTGGGCTCTCAACAGCAACACTCAGACCCTCATTCACTTTGTTCAGGGCAAGTTGAACATATTAGCGGATGAGTTGAGCTGTTGCAAACAGGTCCTACCCACGGAGTGGTCACTGAATCCACAGGTGTGCACCGACTTGTGGAAACGGTGGGGAAAGCCTTGGGTAGACTTGTTTGCATTGTCCAGGAACCACCGCCTTCCCCTGTGTTGTTCTCCGGCGCCAGACCCTCTAGTATGGGCAACAGATGCAATGCTCCAGGACTGGTCAGACCTGGAGGTTTACGCCTTTCCTCCATTCAGTTTAGTGAGGGAAGTCATAAACAAGTTCAGGACTTCTCATCATCGATCCCATCACACATCGATGATTTTGGTGGCCCCCTTTTGGCCTCAAAAGGAATGGTTTTTGGACCTCCTAGAGCTTCTGTTGGACTTTCCGTGGCTCCTTCCACAGAGGAAAGATCTTCTCAGACAACCTCATTTCAACAGGTTTCATCAAGGTTTGTCCACTCTCACTCGCTCAGACTGTCAGGAAACTTGTCAGAGTGAAAGGGTTTTCAAGAGATGTTGCAAATTCTATTGCGAGATGTAGATGCAAATCTTCTTCCAAGCTCTACAAAGCTAAGTGGGCAGTATTTCACAGATGATGCAAGGAACGTAACATCTCTTCTTCTACTACCTCTATAGCCCAGCTAGAAGAATTTTTACTCTACCTGAGATCTTCCCAAGGTTTGTCGACATCTACGATCAAGGGCTACAGATCTATGCTGAATTCAGTGTTCAAGCATAGAGGTTAGGATCTTTCTTCAAACCCAGATATTTCGGACTTGATCAAGTAATTTGATACTACAAAACGGAACATTTAATCTCCGGTTTCTTGTAACCTGGACATAGTACGACTGCACTGGTTATCAGGCCCTCCTTTTGAACCACTTCACACATCTTTTATGGATTTATCCAGAAAGACACTTTTTTTTTTTTTTTTAATAGCCTTAGCCACAGCAAAACGAGTCAGTGAGTTGCAAGCTCTGGATAAACAGGTTGGTTTCTCCTAAGAGAACGCAGCATGACTACATCTTAGGGTTCTTCGCAAAAAACGAGAACCTTTCTAATCCATGGCCTCGTTCTTTCTCCATTCATTCTTACAGATTTGGTGGGACTTCAGACCAAGAGAGAGTGTTGTCCTCAGTGAGAGCATTAAGATTTTACCTTGAGAGAACCAAGAATATCAGAGGGGATTTTCATAACCTCTGGTGCTCAGTTAAGAATCCTTTGTGCCCTCTCTCCAAGAATGCCCTCATTCTTTTTGAGACATCAGTGTGGAATCTCACGTGGGGATTCAAGAAGATAATTTACCTTTAATAAAGGTACAGGCCCATGAAGTGCGGGCAGTAGCCATATCGTTGGCTTTTAAGCGCAATCTGTATCTTTCTACTATTATCCAATCGACTTATTGGAAGTGTCGCTTGGTCTTTGCCAACCAT
Source organism: Macrobrachium rosenbergii (assembly GCA_039081455.1). Lineage (NCBI taxonomy): Eukaryota > Metazoa > Arthropoda > Malacostraca > Decapoda > Palaemonidae > Macrobrachium > Macrobrachium rosenbergii. Next base: position 7,050,071 of record JANJGK010000027.1, on the reverse strand, counting down.
TATGTACATGATGTCAAAACACTGTTTGAGGACTGCAGTGCGCTGGGTCCGTTTTCCGCGGCTGGCGTGACACTAGGGAATGAGGGGTAGGAGTTTAAGGTTGTTGAGTTATTTGGGAAGCCTGGGATTACTTGGTACCTGGAGTACCCTCTGATCTTTGTTTTTAATGGATGGGTAGTGTTTTTTTAATTGGAGTTCAGGCAACAGTTTTTTATGGTCATTTTTTGGTTGGTGCATTGTCATCATCTGGGAAAGGGCAATTGTTTTCTTTAGCTTTGTCAAGTCATAGGAGTACTCGCTGACCACAAAGCTCCCAGTGAAGTAGGGGCAACTCCTGGCATTACCGGTCCCCTACGGGTCAAGATGAGCAACAACCAAGAGGCAGTATCATCCTGCTCTTGCTCTCTCCCCAGGTAAGATTTCAAAAAGCATTACCACAATGCTAGCTTTTTATCCATGCTTCCCACCTCCTATCAAAGTGGGATTCAGCTATGTAATTACTTGGTAAGTTACATTACATATATAAAAATTACATTTTTACAATAAAATAAGGTTTTATATATACTTACCAAGAAATTACATGATTGGAGCCCGTCCCACCTCCCTGCACATGGGACATAGAGCATAAAGAAACTGAGCTCTTCAGCTATGTTGTACCTATACGTCAGCCGAAGTTGGGGGGGCACTTTCCCGCACCAAAACAAAAGAGCACTACCACGAATTTCAATTCTAAAGTTGCCATTAAAGTAGACACTTATAGCTATAAAATTACTTTAGTAAATATATGTAAAGCGTTATTTTATTATAAAAATGACATTTTTATGATAAAGTTTTATATATACTTACCAAGTAACTACATAACTAGTAGTTTCACTTAACCGTGGCAGTTGTAAATTTGAAATTCACGGTAACATGCTATTATTTTAGCGTAGGTAACTAGACCCTGCCCACTACCAGGGAAGAATAGGTACAACAGTGCTGAAGAGCCCAATTCGTTTGTGCCCTGCGTCCATGAGAGGGGAGGTGGGAGGGTTTTGATCATGTAATTACTTGGTAAGTATATATATAGAACTTTGTTTTATCATGAAAATGTCATTTTTATATAGGTAACTTAACAAGTAATTACCAAGTAACTATATAGCTGAATCCCACATTGACAGGAGGTGGGAAGCATGGACATTTTCCATCCAAAAACACTCAGTAAAGGAGATGAATTTGAATTAAAGAGATAGCTAGCATTGGTGTAATGCTTGTTGTAACCTTATCTGTTGAGAGAGCTGCAGCAGGAAGATACTGCCTCTGGTTGGCACTCATCTCAACCTGTAGTGATGTGGTAGTAAAGCTGAGAGGCGTCTCTACTTCAGTGGGAGAACCTTGCGGTCAAGAGTACTCCGAAGACTGACAAGGCCTTACAAATAAATGCCCTTGCCCTGGGCGCATTACAATAAATACAACCAGAAATTCATTACCACACAATATTAAAACCATCACCCAATCATTAAAAACCAAGGACTGATGGGGACTCCTGGTACAGGGCATTACCAGGCATCCCAAAACTCAGCATCCTTTAACAAGGCAAGGAGATAGAAGATTGGAAGGTACATCCTCTATCCTTCTTCCCCCAATACCATGCCAGCCATGGCCAGTGGGCCTAACGTACTGCAATCATTATAGACTGTCTCCACATTGCACAAATAATGGGAGGCGAACACTGATTTTGACTTTCACTAAGTTGATTGGAAAATCTTGGAGAATTTAAAAGCCAACGAAGTGATGACTGCCCTAATCTCATGAGCTCTTACTTTTTAGAGAGATCGTCTTCTTGAATCTTCAAGTGTGACTCAGAAATAACACTCTTTAAAAAGAGGGCCAAGGCGTTCTTAGATAGCAGTTGTGAGGGGTTTTTTACCAAACACCATAGATTCAGAGAGGGACCTCTAATCCCTTTAATCCTATCCAAATAGTACCTAAGAGCTCTAAATGGGCAAAGAGTTCTCTCTTGGTCTGCTGGCCTAAGGATATCTAACAAACTCTTGATCTTAAACAAATGAGGCCAAGGGTTGGACAGGGTTTCGTTCTTTGCCAGGAATCCAAGTGTGAATGAGCAGACTGCATCTCCTTGTGAAAAACCCACTCGCTTACTGAAGGTGTGTAATTCGCTGATCCTCTTAGCCGTAGCTAAAGCAAATAAAGAGTCTTTCTGGTTAAGCCTCTCAGCAATAAAGGATGAAGGGGTTCAAATGTATGGCCGGAGATCCATTTGAGGACATCTAGATTCCAGACAACTGACATAGACTTCTCTTGCTTGGAAGTATCTAGGGACTTAATTTGATCGCTTATGTCTTGATTAGCAGATAACTCTAGACCTCTGTGTCTAAACACAGATTTGTTCATGAAACTTACCTGTCAGATATATATACAGCTGTATTTCTCCGAAATCCGACAGAATTTCAAAACTTGCGGCACACGCAGTGTGGCCAGGTGGTTAGTACTCATTCCCGCCGCTGGGTGGCGGGAATCGGGAACCATTCCCATTTTCTATTCAGATTTTCTCTGTCGCCGGTACTGTTAACATCTGTTTACAGTACCTCCGCCTCTGGATTTCGTTAACTTGCATAGTTTTCCACTTGAGTATTCTATTGACTTTTGGTTTTTTGACTTTGGCTTGTGGATTGGCATACGCTTTTTGTGGACTGTTTATGATTTTGCTTTTGACTGCTCTTGAATGATGTCTGGTACTAGTTCTGCTAGCTTTCGAGTATGTTGTGTGAGTGAGTGCAAGGTGAGGCTACCGAAGGCTTCGGTAGACCCTCACTCAGTTTGCATGAGGTGTAGGGGGCATGTATGTTTGATCAATGATCGCTGCAAAGAGTGTGAGCCTTTGTCTGATGCGAGCTGGAAATTGTATGATTCCTATGTTCGTAAGTTAGAGCGTGACAGGATCAGGAGGTCTTCCTCCAGGAGTGTGTGTAAGAGTCAGGGTTCTATTTCTTCACCTGATAACCCCAATGTAGACATTGTTGTACCTGTCCCTGTGGTTTTGCCTTCGGGCCCTGAGGTTGTGTCTGCGGGGGGGTTTGGCCCTGACGGAGATCATGAACACCATCCGTGCTCTAGAAAACAAAGTGTCTTCGCTTCAAAGTGCTGTGCAGTGTAGTGTTCCCCCTAGTGTCGTGGAGGGGGCGTCAGATCGGCCCCATAATGCTTCTAGGCCTGGACCTCTGTCAGACTCCCAGGACTCAGGGAGAAGGCATGTCGAAAGCCGTAAGAGGGTTACGGGGGCTTCCCACCGATCTGACGTCCCTTCGGCAGTTCCTGTTGTCACTTCCCAGGCTGCCAAGGATCGTGCTTCGGCTCGTATCCTTAAGGACTGCTTTTCGTCCTCCGAGGCGTCCTCCCCTCGTAGGGGTTGGAATTCTCGCAAGGACTCTCGCCCGCTGAAGAGGAGCTTTAGAGATGACGCTTCACGTCAGTTTTCTCCGTCTGTGCGGGATTTTGAAGCTTTCCCGCCACAGAAGAGGACCCGTACGTCATCAGAGGAGGACGTTTGCGAGCGCCCCAGTCGCTCTAAGGAGAGAGCTGTTCTTGCTCCTGTAAGGAAGAAGAAGGCGTCCCCTCGCCCCTCTTCTTCCCGTAGGTTCTCCTCTCCTCCTGGATATGAGACCTCTCCTTCCAAGAGTATCTTACGAGATATGCAGCGTCAGTTGGCCTCTCTTCTGGCCGAGAAGGAATCAGAACCGCGTCGTCGCAAGGACTTGAGGCTCCCCATTAAGAAGTCCAGGAAGTCCCCGTCTCCTGCTCCTTTTTCTTCGTCTCCATCTCCTGCTTCTTCGCCCTGTCGTCCTCACAGCTCACGAGTTCCCTTTCGTGATTCTCGTCATCATCACGACGCCTCGCAAGCAGCTATCCAGGACTCTTCATTAGCTGCTTGTCAGGACGCTTCTCTCGCTGCCGCACAGGACGTTCGGCAGGACGCTCAGCATGACGCTAGGTTGGGCTCCCGATCGGATGCTCTTCAGGACGCTCGCCAGGACGCTCGCCAGGACGCCTCTTTAGTCGCTCGCCGGGACGCTCCAGAGCATTCTGATCCTGCAGGGAAAAGTAGATCCCTCTTCCGTATCGGACCTCAAGGCCTTCGTTCCCCGAAAGCTGTTTGTGATTCTCGTGGTTCGCCCATTCATGAAGGAGAAGTCTCTGGCGATTCTGAGCCTGCGGGTTTTGATCAACCTTCTGCTTCCTCGTCTTCCGACTACCAGGTGTTAACCGGTCTTCTTAAGGACTTATTCGGTGATAAGTTTAAACCCTCGGCTCCTCTCTCTCCTCCTTCGCAGCTTGCCTCTTCCAAAGCGAGGAGAACGCCGGGGTTTGTGAAGATGACTTCTTCACTGGCTACGAAGAAGGCCTTCAAGAAGGTTAACGCCTGGATGGAGGAACGGAAGACGCAAGGCAAGACTTCTTTTGCCCTTCCTCCTTCTAAGCTTTGTGGTAAGGCGGGCATGTGGTATGAGACAGGTGAGGACGTCGGTTCTCGAGTTCCTTCTTCGTCTCAAGGAGACTTCGCCAGCCTTGTCGACGCTTCCAGGAGGTCCCTACTGTCGACTGCTAAGGTTTCGTGGACGATGTCCGAGACCGACCATCATCTGAAGGGACTCTTCCGATCTATGGAAGTTTTCAACTTCTTAGACTGGTGCTTGGGTGCTTTAGACCTCAAGCTTAGAAGCCCCGACTCGATCAGCCTGGGGGAGCTATCCAGTGTTTTGAATTGCATGGATAAGGCCGTCAGAGATGGCTCAGAGGAACTGGCTTCCCATTTTTGTACAGGTCTTTTGAAGAAGAGGGCCTTGTACTGCAATTTCACCTCCAAGTCAGTTTCGCCGTCACAAAGGGCTGAATTATTGTTTGCCCCTTTGTCGAGCCATCTCTTCCCCCAGCCTTTAATCAAGGATCTTGCTTCCAGTCTTAAGGAGAAGGCAACGCAGGACCTACTGGCCCATTCGTCTAGACGTCCTTCAGTCCCTTCTACGTCTTCGTCAGTTCTATCCTCCAAGAAGAAACAGCCCTTTCGTGGAGGAGCTTCTTCCTCGAAATCGACTCCACGAGGGAGAGGTTTTTCCAGAGGAGCAGCCCCATCGAAGCTCAGGGCCAAAAAGTGATCTTCAACTCCTCCAGACACCTGTGGGAGCCAGGCTACTTTCATTTGCGGGAGCCTGGAGAGCGAAAGGGGCGGACTCTTGGTCCGTCGAAGTTCTAGAGAAAGGCTACAAGATCCCCTTTCTCGATTCGCCACCCCTTTGTACGTCACCCAAGGATCTGTCGCCCTCCTACCATTGGGAAAAACAACAGATCCTTTTAGATCTTTTGGAGCAGATGCTCGTAAAAAGAGCTGTGGAGCCAGTTCAGGATCTAGCCTCTCCAGGGTTCTACAACCGACTGTTCTTAGTCCCGAAACAGTCGGGAGGTTGGAGACCTGTACTGGACGTAAGCAGACTGAACCGCTTCATTGTCAAAGAGAAGTTCAAGATGGAAACGTCACAGTCTGTTCTCGGAGCTCTAAGACCAGGAGATTGGATGGTCTCTCTGGACTTACAAGATGCATACTTCCATGTTCCCATACATCCTCAGTCAAGACAGTACCTGAGGTTTGTACTGGGGGGAAGAGTCTTCCAATTCCGAGCTCTTTGCTTTGGTCTCAGCACAGCTCCCATGATATTCACAGTGATCATGAGAAATGTGGCGAGGTGGCTTCACTTGGCGGGGATCCGCGTTTCGCTTTACCTAGACGATTGGCTCATTCGAGCTTCTTCCCAAGCTCAGTGTCTGGAGGACCTAAATTCGACATTGGAGTTGACGAAGTCCCTGGGACTTCTAGTCAACAAAGAAAAGTCCCATCTGATCCCGACTCAGTCCATCGTCTATCTGGGGATTCAGATGGATTCAGTGGCTTTTCGAGCGTATCCATCCCAAGAACGTCAACAACATTGCTTGGAAAAAGTTTCGTCTCTCCTGGGGAAGGAAACATGCTCGGTGAGGGAATGGATGAGTTTGCTGGGGACCATTTCCTCGCTGGAGAAGTTTGTTTCCCTGGGAAGACTTCATCTCAGGCCGCTCCAGTTTTTCCTAGCGGAGAACTGGATGAACAAGGAGGACCTGGAAGAGACCTTGAAGATCTTTCCGTCTGTCAAGACTCACCTGAGGTGGTGGCTCGACCCCTTGTTACTGGCAGGAGGCGTTTCTCTACGTCTTCAGAGCCCCGACCTAGTGTTGTTTTCCGACGCGTCCAGGGAAGGATGGGGAGCAACACTAGGAGGGGAAGAAGTGTCAGGCACCTGGAGAGGGGAACAGGTGTCCTGGCACATCAATCTCAAAGAATTAGGAGCTATCCATCTAGCCCTCCAATTCTTCGAGGATCGAGTGTCAGGCCGAGTTGTTCAGGTGAATTCCGACAACACCACAGCCTTAGCTTACCTCAAGAAGCAGGGGGGTACTCGCTCCCGTTCCCTGTTCAACTTGGCAAAGGAGATCCTGCTTTGGACTCATGCTCGGGGGATCACAATTCTCACAAGGTTCATCGCGGGCGTAGAGAATATCCGTGCGGACCTTCTCAGTCGGCAGCATCAACTTCTGCCGACAGAATGGACCCTTCACGAGGAGGTGTGTCTGGATCTGTGGAAGTTATGGGGACGTCCCCTAGTAGACCTCTTTGCGACGTCCAGAACAAAGAGGCTTCCTCTTTACTGCTCCCCTGTCTTAGATCCGGGAGCCTTAGCAGTAGATGCCCTCCTCTGGGACTGGAAAGGCCTAGATCTTTACGCTTTTCCTCCCTTCAAGATCCTGGGAGAAGTGATCAGAAAATTCTCAGCGTCGGAAGGAACAAGGATGACTTTAATAGCCCCCTTTTGGCCAGCAGCGGATTGGTTCACAGAGGTCATGACCTTCCTTGTGGACTTCCCAAGGACACTCCCCCTGAGAGTAGATCTTCTCAGGCAGCCCCATTTCCTAAGATTCCACAAAAACCTCCCCGCTCTGAGTCTAACTGCATTCAGACTATCTCGAAGTTGGCAAGAGCGAGGGGGTTTTCGAGAGCAGTGGCAAAGGCTATCGCCAATGCCAGAAGACCCTCTTCTAATTCAGTCTATCAATCGAAGTGGGCCAATTTTAGGAGATGGTGCAAGAGCAGCGGGATTTCCTCGACCACGACCTCTGTGCCTCAAATAGCGGACTTCCTTCTACATCTCAGGGAGAAAGAAAAACTGGCAGTCTCTACCATTAAAGGCTATAAAAGTATGCTGTCGGCAGTCTTCCGACACAGGGGCCTAGACTTAGCCGACAACAAGGATCTCCACGATCTCTTGAGATCCTTTGAAACTGTTAAGGTTCCTAGGCCCATGACTCCTCCTTGGAACCTAGATGTGGTCCTGAAATTTCTTATGTCAGGTCCTTTTGAACCTATGTCTTCTGCTTCTCTCAAGAACGTGACTAGAAAGGCGATTTTCCTAACTTCTCTGGCGACGGCGAAGAGGGTTAGTGAAGTTCAGGCTATTAGCAAGCACATTGGCTTTAGGGGTCCTAATGCCGTTTGCTCCCTAAGTCCATTTTTTCTTGCCAAAAATGAAAATCCTTCAAACCCGTGGCCCAAGACGTTTGAAATCAAAGGTTTGACGGAGATTCTTGGACAAGAATCAGAGAGAGTCTTGTGCCCTGTCAGGGCTCTCAAATTCTACTTAGCCAGGACGAAAGAAAGCCGAGGCCCGTCGGACAATCTGTGGTGTTCGGTTAGAAGACCTGACTTGCCTATGTCCAAGAATGCTATGTCATTCTTTTTAAGAAGTACTATCAAAGAGGCTCATTCTTCCTGCCAAGAAGATGACATGAGGCTTCTTAAGGTGAAAGCTCACGAAGTGAGAGCCATCGCGACTTCGGTGGCTTTCCAGAAGAACATGTCTCTTAACGATCTTCTGGGTACCACCTTCTGGTGGAGTAATTCAGTTTTCGCTTCGCATTACTTACGAGATGTGAAGTCAACTTTTGAGGACTGTTCTTCGCTGGGACCATACGTTTCCGCAGACACAATGTTGGGAGAAGAGGGCAATACTCATCCTATCCTTTAGGGGTTAGGTGGTATTTTTTAATCTTGGTTTTTGTATTCTCGGTTGTTGGGTGGCCACCGATGTGGACGTCCCAATCTTTAGCCTATATTAGGTTCAATGGCTTAGTTAGGCTCAGTCAGGTGGTTGGTTGTTGCTCTTTTTCCCTCTCAGTATGGTCATATGATCTAGTCCCATTGTGGTCTCGCCCCCGTGGACAGGTCATCTAGATCTCACCAGCTTTATAGGTCCCTACCTTGCTGGAGAATCTAGTAAAGCAGAAGCAGGCTTGGGTGACAGTAACCTCGAAGTCAGCTATGCTAACAGGTAAGGAACCAAGGCGTCAATCGCCTACATTTATTTGTTTCCTAAATCCTATTCTGTCTCTACCCACCTCCAATGGTGGGATTCAGCTGTATATATATCTGACAGGTAAGTTTCATGAACAAAATGATATTTTAATGATAAAATAAAGTTTGTTCATACTTACCTGGCAGATATATATAATTATAGTGCCCACCCACCTCCCCTCAGGAGACAGTGGCACTAGAAAATCTGAATAGAAAATGGGAATGGTTCCCGATTCCCGCCACCCAGCGGCGGGAATGAGTACTAACCACCTGGCCACACTGCGTGTGCCGCAAGTTTTGAAATTCTGTCGGATTTCGGAGAAATACAGCTGTATATATATCTGCCAGGTAAGTATGAACAAACTTTATTTTATCATTAAAATATCATGTTTAGCATAGATGTATAACCTCTGACTGTAGAGGTAGCCAAGCCTTGAGAGGACCTCAGAATATTTAAAAAATTGGTGATCTGTGCTACACAGGCTTTAGAAGACAATATGCCATGTCTTTAGCACCAGTCACGAAAGATTGTCCACTTTGCCTGGTAGACATTAGCGGAAGATTGACGTCTGCATTTGGCAATTGCATCTGCAGCTTTTCTTGAAAAGCCCTTCGCTCTGACAAGTTCTCTGACAGTCAAAAGCCTGTCAGAACGAGAGCAGATAAGCCTAGGTGGAAGTGAGGCTGCTTTAGAAGGCTTCTCTTCTGAGGTAGAAGTCTTGGGAAGTCTATTAGAGAGACTGGGAAGGTCCAGAAACCACTCCTTTTGTGGCCAAAATTGAGCTACAAGTGTCATGGACACATTGGTGTGGGTCATGGACTTGTTCAGGACTTCCCTCACCATGCTGAATGGTGAGAAGGCGTAGACATCTAAGTCTGACCAGTCCTGGAGCATGGCATCCGTCATCCATGCCCAAGGGTCTGGGGCTGGAGAACAGTAGATGGGGAAGCGATGGTTCCTCAACATCACAAACAGGTCTATAGATGGTTTTCTCCATCATTTCCACAGGTTGGTGCACACCTGTAGTTTCAGCGTCCATTCCGTCAGAAGGACCTGTTTGCAGAGACTTAACTCATCCGCCAGAACATTTAACTCCCCTGGATGAAGTAAGTTGTTATTCTGGCACTGTTGATCTCTGCCCAGAGAAGAAGATCCTTGGCCGCTTTGTAAAGGGAGAAGGAATGAGTCTCTCCCTGATTTTGTTGTAGGTCAATGCTGTCATGTTGTCTGAGTGGACTGTGATTGTCGTGCCGTAAGTCTCCATCGCACAATGTTGAAGAGCCAAGTGAGTTGCCTTCTATTCCCTTACATTTATGTGTAATTTCTTCCCTTCTGACAACCACTTCCTGGATATTTCCATGTCATTCAAAAGCCCCCCCCTCCCCCCCCACAACCCAGATCTGATGTGTCTTGAGTACAGTGTTAGGTCCGGGTTTAGTGGGTGCAATGACTTTCCTATTGAGAACCTCTCCTCTGCCAGCCACCACCAAAGATCCTCCTTAATCTGGGGAGTGATGCAGAACATGAAGGAGTCTGGGAGAGTTTTCCTCTGTCAACTGGCCTTTAGGAAGAATTGTAGGACTCTTGTATGTAACCTTCCTAAAGGCACAAACTTCTCGATGGGTGAGAGAGTGCCCAGCAGATTCATCCACTCGTTGGCTGTGCACGATGAGCGAGATATGAACCTTCTTACTTTCTCCAGGCAGTCTTGAATCCTTTTGAGCGGTGGAAAAGCCCCCGAAAAGTCAGAGCATCGATCCTCGTCCCCAAATAGAGAATCGACTGTGTCGGAGTAAATTGGGATTTCTGGACATCGATTAAAAGACCCAACTCTTGGGCCCGTAGTAGGCTCTTTTGAAGGTCCTCCGTGCATCTTTTCTTCGATGGGAAGAGTAGTAGCCAGTTGTCCAGATATAAACAGATGTTGTTCCCCATGAGATGGAGCCATCTCGCTACAGGGGTGTGAACACAGGTGAATACTTGCAGAGCTGTAGAGAGGCCAAAACAGAGAGCTCTGGATTTAAGGACCCTGCCCTGGAATACGAACCGCAGATACTTCCTTGAGTCCGGATGTACTGGGACATAGAAGTACGCATCCGCCATGTCAATCATTACTATCCAGTCTCCATGATAAATGGCTGACAGGACTGAATGGTTCGTTTCCATTTAGAACTTGGTGGTCTGCACAAAAAAGTTCAACACACTGACATCTAGGACTGGTCTCCAACCTCCCGACGCCTTGGGGACAACAAACAGATGGTTGTAAAACCCCTCTGTGCTTATGTCTTTGACCAACTCCATAGCTAATTTCTTGAGTAGCGACGATACTTCTTCAGGGCCAAAAACCTCTCCGAGCCTTCCGAGTAGGCTGTTAAACTGATAGTCGAGGATGTCAAAGGAGGTTTTTCCCTGTACAGGATGGCATACCCCTCTTGTAGGACTTTTACTACCCAGGGTTCTGCATTCCTGGCTTCCCATTTGTCCCAAAACTGGGTAAGCTTTGCTCCTACGGGAACTCGGAAGACCGGAACCTCACTTGTGAGAGGTCGGTTTGGAGGACGACTTCTTGGTTGGCCAGACTGATCACAGAGTTGGGCACGGGAGAGGCTGAAATTTGGTTCTTCCACCTCAAAAGTGCTGCTGTTGCAATGGGGGAGGCAGTTCTCGTGCTGAATGAGACCAAAGTACCACGGGTTGGTTCCTTGGCACGTCTCATCGACTGCAACAAAAGGGCCTGTGTCGACTTCTGTAAGTCGGACGCAATCTGTTCTGTTGTAGCTCTTGGGAATAAGGCTGACTGATGTAAAGGCACAAACAGGAGAGCCAATCTTTGAGAGGGAGTAACACCTTTGGAGGTAAAGGTACATCATAGTTCCATTTTCTTAAGAACTCTCACGGATAATAAGGTAGCCAGCTCCTGGGAGCCATCCCTAATGGCCTTATCTGTGCATGAGAGTACTCCCAGCCAGTCTGCAGTGAAGTCCTCCTGAAGTGTACTACAGTCTTCTATTTTCTTGGCCAATGCCCCGATTGTCCAGTCTAGGAAGCTGAATACTTCCAAGACTTTAAAAAATGTTTTTCACAAAGCGGTCTAATTCCGAAGCCGTGAACATAATCTTAACAGAGTTAAGGACCAATCTCCACATTGTGTCTACAAGGCTGGAGAAGACCCCTTGGGAGGAGGCAGAAACTCCCAGTGAAGTAAGATGAGTACCTCTTTGGTGACAGACAGGAGGGAGGTGCACTGAAAACTGCTTTACCCAGCTCCCTCTTTTCTGCTAACCAATTGTCGGTGCCCACTAATGCCTTCTTAGAGGATGAGGAGAGGATCATCTTCAGTAGTCTGGAGGCCTCTACTGGCTGTCTCATCATGAAGGCTGAACCAGGTGATGATGGGGCCCTTGGAGAGAAGAAAGTTGGATAGCAGAAGAGGAAATATCTCAAGGGGGTTGAATACTCTGATGTAGGATGATCTTGATCAACGGCTTCTTCGTCGTCTTCCTCATTTGATGTAATGGAAGAAGGAGCTAAGTCCGCCTGATCCTGTGTAGCAGCAGGTTGTTTTTGTAAAAGCCCAAGGATATTATCCAACTGCCGTTGGATAGGTTCCAACGAAGGATCCGTGACGGAAGGTGTTGGCACCAAACCTTTGGCTTCTGGCACCAAGAGTACTGAAGGCGAGAATTCTGGCACATGGCACTCAGATACTGGGTGTATGGACACTGGGCGCCGTTTGGCAGTTGGGCACTCGGACACTGAGTGTTCGTAACCCGATCGCTCGGACGCTGAGCAATCCAACACCATACGTTCAGACATTGGGTGTTCAGACACTGTGTGCTCGGAAGTTGGGTGCTCAGAAGTTGGACGTTCTGAAGTTTGGTGCTTGGACACTGGGCACTTCGACACAGAATGGTTGGACACTACACGTTGGAAACCAGGCGCTCGGCTGCTGGATGCTCGGACAGCTTGGATGAGGAATGCCACGTCATAGACTGGCTCACCGTCATCGAAGTGTCATGCACAAGCCGACCGGGACTGGAAGTTAGGCGTTTGGACACTGCATGTTCGGACACTGGGTGCTCGGACAACACTGGGTGCTCGGACAACTTGGATGAGGAATGCCACGTCAAAGACTGGCTCTCTGTCACCAAAGTGTTACGCAAACCCGCTCAGGACTAACCCAAAAACTGCAGGAGGGAAGAGGACTGTGCTCTTGTTCCCTGGGAATCTTACGTGGGAGCGAGGAAGCGCGTTCAGTGGAAGGAGCATGGCTTTTCAATGGCCTTCACACTTCTGAAAATCGTTTACGCCCCCTGTCCGCACTGGTGTCTGAATCACTGGATGACAGAGCATGCACATCTGTATGAACGCCTTTCCAATGGCATTCTGCCAAGTCCTGGGTTCGATCAAGAGGCTCAAATGAAGGGGAAACTACCCCTTGGGCAAACTCCACCGACCTACCTTGGACTTCGGGTTTGCTTCCTCCCAGGTTTGTGGGAGCCTAACATTGACCTTTGTCTAGGAGCATTGGTGGGACGAGTAGTCACCTCCTCCACTTGCACTAACACTAATTACACTTACCTGTCTAGGCTGGCGATGGCATCAGGTTCAGAAATTGTAAGCCAGGCAACGGAGTTAGAGGGCTAGTGGTCGGGGAGAACACTGGTAGAGGTACAGAAGGCACGGCTGAGAAGCAGTATCCAATTTCAGAGTAGAAACCTGACTAGCTCAACCTTTAGCCTCAGCTCTAGCAGCTGCCTTTCTCTATCTGTCTCTTTGGAGTCTGTCTAGGTGTGCTTCCAAAACTTTTCATTTACCCTAACCCCAGTCTTTGCACTGGTCACATTTAAGTTCAAACAAGCAAATTTGCCCTCTGCAATGGCAACACAAAGTGTGCGAGTCATACTTAGCAGAAGTAAGCGTAGTAATCCAGCCTTTGGTACAATATCTAATACTAGACGCACTAGAATCTGACATACTAAGTCACAATAAATCCCAAGTCTGAGTAATCAACTAGCTAAGCTAATAGAAAGCACGCTGCCAACACGAATGAATACTTCACCAAAGGCGAAAGATACAACCATCCGGCGAGATTCAAATCAGAGCTGCTCAACTAGGCTAGCCGTGTACAGTTGTTGACTGGCAGAAACGAATTGAGCTCTTCAGCACTGTTGTACCTATTCTTCCCCGGTAGTGGGCGGGGGCTAGTTACCTGCACTTACAATACTGTAGCGCGTTAACGTGAATTTCAAATTTACAACTGCCGTGGTTAAGTGAAACTAATAGCTATGTAGTTACTTGGTAAGTTACCTATATAAAAATGTCATATTTTTTTTTTTCATTAAAAAACATTCATATTGACGATGGTTTATGTATTTTTTTTTTTTTTTTTGTAATGTGTGTGATTCACTGAAGTGCAGATTTCTCAGAAATGCATAACAGATTCATGTGTTACTCCTTTGTGTGTTTGCAACGAAAATAGAAGATAGTCCAGTTAAATGGGGCAGTGTGAATGTTACATTTTTAGTTTTCTGTAAAAGACAACTATTGAGATGGCTTTGTCTGTCTGTCCACACTTTTTCTGTCCACCCTCAGATCTCAAAAACTGCTAAGGCTAGACGGCTTCAAATTGGTATGTTGATCATCCACCTTCCAATCATCAGACATACCAAATTGCAGCCCTCTAGCCTCAGTAGTTTTTGTTTTTATTTAAGGTTAAATTTAGCCATAATTGTGCATCTGGCAATGATACAGGCCAGGCCACCACCAGGCCATGGTTAAAGTTTCATAGGCTGTGGCTCATGCAGCATTATACCAAGACCACCAAAAGATAGATCTATTTTTGGTGGCCTTGATTATGCATTGTACAGAAAACTTGATTGCGCTGAAGAAACTTCAGCACATTTTTTACTTGTTATTTTTAAGTTCTCATGAAACTGTCTTTCCTTTTCCACAGATGAGGACTTGGTGGTTGGTAAATGAAAGCTGGACAGGTGATGGTGATCCCATCCTCAGGTTCACTCCTGTAAGTGAGGGAATGTTAAGTGGACAATTTTACTGAAAGTGTTTTGAGGAAGTCTTCTCATCTTTCTGTTGCCCTTCTTTGAGAAGGAAGGAGGTATTTGATTTTTTTTTATTTTGTTTTGGTTTTGTAACTTTATGTGGTCACTGTTTTTTTCTGTTTAAGTTCGGTTCTTTCTTTAAGAGTTGCAGCTTTTTCTCTTCGGTCACTGCTTTATCTCTTTAGAATTACTGCTTTCTTTCTTTTGGGTCATCACTTTCTCTCCTTCAGTTCACTGCTTTCTTTATTGAAGGTCACCACTTTCCCTTGGGTTCACTGCTTTCTCTCCTTAAGATTACTGCTTTCTTTCTTGGGTCATTGCTTTCTCTCTTGAGCCACCACTTTCTCTCTGTAGGTTCACTGCTTGCTTTAGGATCAATGCTTTCTCTTTCTTGAAGTTCACTGCTTTCTCTCCTTAAAGTCACTGCCTGTTTTTGGTCATCACTTTCTCTCCTTAGGTTTAGTGCATTCTTTCTTGAGGACTGCTGCTTTCTCTTAGGGTCACTTTTCTTTCATGGGTCATTGCTTTCTCTCTATAGCCTCAAAATATTATGAAGTAGATAGTCTGGCTTCATGTAACCTATGGGATGACAGTATGCTACTTAATCTCTCTTGTATATAAGTATACCATCTTTGAATCTTTATCAGTCATTTGCATATGAGTCATCGGTCATCACAGTAATTTATTTAAAGAACATACTGTACACAATTGACTTGCTATAAAAAGTTTGTCTATGTTTGAAAAATGTTCGGATGCTCAGTCTGTCACTGTTTGATGAGTCGTTCATAAATAGAATCTGTAATGGACTCATTTTTGTTCTTTTAACATTTATGACACACGTAATAGCATAACCTCTGCTTCTTATGTAGTCCTTATTAGTGGCATCTACTTTCTACACCTTTTACTGATTTCCCTTTCTCTCTCTGTAAGTCATATTAATCCTGGACAAATTCATATATCTCTTACAGCACATGAGTGAAAGTTTGTCAGTAGAGGCAACTATCAGGTTATGAAGTTGAGATATTTGAAGTAGTGGAGGATTTGTGATGTTCTTATTGTGATTGTGTATTGGACATACTTGGTTGCGAGACAACGGCAAGTGTCCATGCAGTAACTATGGCCTCTGAGAGATTATTATTACAGGTATGTATTATAGTAGTATTATTCAGTCTATTCATATGGAACAAGTCCACAGGGGCCATGGATTTGAAATTCAAGCTTCCAAAGAATATGGTGTTCATAAGGAAGAATTAAGAGGAAGTAAAGTGAAATACAAAATGAAGAGATCCCACTTATCAAAACAAAAATTAATAAATAGATAAAAAGTATTAAAATGCAAGGAGTATAGTATTAGGGTAGTAGTGCATTGCCTCTTTGCTTGAACTTCTGAAGTTCTAATTACATATCCTCAGGGAGGCTGTTCTGCAGTCCACTGGTGTGAGGAACAAAGGGCCTCTGGAACTGATAAGTTTGACAGAGAGGCAAATTTGCTGCATATTGGCGTTGCTCTACAGCGAATCTCACTGACCTCGTCGGGTAAAGGGGCTCAGGGATCAATTGTGAATGTGAAAGATCTCTGTTGAAATACAACTTGTGAAAAAGTGACAAACAAGAAGACCATCCGTCGATGGTCCAAATCATAACTGCTACTATTGGGAAACAGAAACCTACCACCATGAACAAGTCTATCCAAAAGAGATAAATCTCTGGTAGAAGCAGACATACACACCAGAGAACAGTAGTATTCCAGTAAAGGAAGCACAAATGACCTAAAAAAAATTGCATTGGTTTTATCACTGTTATTGACATCTTGTGCCACTGAGATCACTTTCCTTATTTTATGTTCCAGTTGAGGTTGAAGGTCTTTAGGTCCATTCCTCGGTCTCCCCTTAGAGGGGTATTGCCATCAGTGCACTTCATGCAGTGCACTTTAGGCATTACTTAAGGTTCTTTGCATTGTCCCTTCAGCCCCTAGCTGCAACCCCTTTCATTCCTTTTACTGTACCTCCATTCATATTCTTTCTCTTCCATCTTACTTTCCAAGCTCTCCTAACAATTGATTCATAGTGCAACTATGAGGTTTTATTCTTGTTATACCTCTTAAGCCTTTTACAGTCAATTTCCATTTCAGTGCTGAATGACATCATAGATCCCAATGCTTGACCTTTGACCAAAATTCTGTGTTCCATTTTATTGTATTGTAAGGTCTCATTAAAGGAAACATTATCATTGTCCCTGATAATTTCTATAAGAGGAACCTCTTTAAGATCCTTGCCAAATTGGGCTCGATTCACCTGGGTCTCTGTGTTCCTGAATTTGATAGGTAGGCTTTGTTGAGGTCTGCTTTTGGGACAGCAGGCACCTCTTCAATTCCAGGCAAGGGGAACAAACTTTCTTAGTCCTTCTTGGAGCCCCTTGTTTGGGTGTCTTGTGACTTACATTTTCATCCAAAACAAGGTGATGATGAAGGCAGTAAGATGTACACCAAAGCCTATGCTCTGTCTGACAGCAAGCAGCTGGTCAAAGTTGTACCTCTCTGAACAGGGGCCTTGAAGCCAGGAAAAGTTAGTATGATGCCTCTGTCAGTAACTCTCCTGGTCTTGATGTTTGGCATCACCTGCTGGAAAGATGACTGCTCTCTAGGTTGTGGACATAGTTGGCATATAGTTTGATGTGCTTGGAAGTACAGGTATTGTCCTTCAAAGGAGAAGAATGAGGTAAGGGAGATCACAATTCCAGCTCATCAATGTGGATTTTTGTTTGTATTGTAAGTTGAGTTGGTGATTCCACCATTGCCAAATGACTGCATCTTGGAACTGGATGAGGAACATCTTGCATGGGTCAAGAAGGATAAAAAGTTGGAGGTCGAGTTTCAAATATCAGGTGTGAAAGACTGTCTTGCATCTATTCGTGAAGCATGGAAAACTGGTACTAAAGAAGTTGAATCCTATATTCATTCCCAGAGATTGTGGCCTATGCCAAGGGAGCAGAAATTGAGAATGCTGGTAGGGCACAGGAAGGAGAAGCCATGGCACTGAAAGCCTCTGGGTTAGAGCCAGGTAGTGTTGCTGGAGTATCATCATTTTGAGAGAGTTCTTTAACTGTGCCATTTTATCTGTCATTGAGTAGCTCAAGACTGAAGTAGAAGAAAAGCAAACTTCTTTTCAGTACTATCAGAACTTCTTTTGCAATGTCTTCAAAGTTGTGACTGTTCTCTGCAAGTAGGATATGTTAGCTTAGGGAGCAAACCTGACCATGGCAACTACTGAAGGTTCCTGTCAAGGCAACATATGTTCACAATAAGACTTACCAGGTAAGCTGTTATACCTATGCTGTAGTGTCATATGTTGAGCAAAGCAGAGATAAAAAGCTCAGTGACAAGCATAAGGCAAATACAACCCTGCTTACATCCTATTAGCATACAGCCAAGCACATGTACATGAGAAGCACAGAATAGAGTACAAAGATCACAACTATGAAATAAAAGCAGACAATTGTAAATTTAGACAGTATTGTTACAAGAAATTCAAAATGTAGACTACCCCATATCACTTAAGGAATGCTATAAAATGAACATTTTGATACTCAATGCAAACTAAGTATTAGCTTCTACAAAGTAAAAACACAAATTATTAAAATAGCAAACAAGAACTGACCTTTAACATTAAATGAAAAACAACTAAACAGAGGTGTAAGGAAATATAACATACGGTACTCCCAAAAACTCTTCACAAGAAAAATTATATTTGTACAGAATTTAGGATCCTAAACTTAGAAAATTCATTAGCTTTCTTGCCTCTCATAATTACTAGCACCGACTTGAACCAAAATGAATACCAAAATAACCCCAAATATTGGAAAAAATAGAAAAACTAGCAAAATAGTGGTAACTGAAATAGTTCTCTTAATTGATTGCCATTAAGTCAGGCAGTGAAAAACTTTTAGCAAGCAAAGATGGTCAACACCTAAGAGGTGAAAATCTCACCAGAGTTTTCCCCATAAGGGAGTAGTGCCATCAGTGCACCTCGCGCAGTGCACTGTAGGCATTACTTAAGATTCTTTGCAACGTGCCTTCAGCCCCTAGCTGCAAACCCTTTCTTTCCTTTTACTGTACATCCGTTCATATTCTCTTTCTTCCATCTTACTTTTCACCCTCCTCCTGTTACACTTTTAGAACCTTTTTACTGTAAATTTCAGTTTCAGTGTTGAATGACCTCGCAAGTTCCATCACTTGGCTTTGGCCTAACTTCTATATTCTATTCTATATTGTAGGTAAGACTAGCACTAGAAAGAGTACTTGAAGTGATTCTCTTCATTGATTGCCATCAAGTGAGGCAGTGAAACCTTCTAGCCAGCAAAGATGGTCTTTACCCAAAAGGTGAAGCTTTCACCAGAATTTCCTTCTGCTAAAAAGCAAAAATAAGGAGATAAAATAGTGGATTAATGCTTGACTGACTTTGTAAGCAAATGAAGGCAATCTCCTAGCAAGGAATCAGGAAGTTTGAATTTTGTGAGCTGTTGACAGTTCAAAAGACACATGAAACTGGTGACTGTTAACTGCTGAGGATTGGAACCCCTGTGCACATGCTCATAGTTACCTGCTGACTAATGTTTGTCTTTGGCCTGTTAAGGGAGAGATGGATTTGTGTAGATATTTTGGGAACATGAAACTGGGCTAAATTATAAGCACTAAAAGGTTTGTGATGAAACAAAAGAATAAATTACAATATACTGTAATGTGCTTTCTAGTGTAAGACTTCAGAAGAAGGCTTAGGTAGTGCCCCTGAGTATTCAATATTGGAATATTCTTTTGATTAGTTTTAAAGCCATTTCTAAAATCTTTGGTTTTCTTTTCAGATTATTGTCCTGTCTTCAGAAATCCACCTCAGCATCCAAGGATCTTGACAGCGTTATTGACTGGCTGCTCAAGGAATAAGAACACATTAAAGTAACCAATTTTGGGCAAATTAACCTCCTGTATTTACACAGCTGTCTGTCATTTGAGAAGAATTGGAAGAAAGAATATGTTGTGTCATGATGACCCAGTTTTTCTCAATTTAAATTCAGCATTCAGTATGTTGATACATAGGAGATCTGTTTGGTACAAATGTATACATACATCATCTGTATGGAGGTCTGAATGTTTGCTAACGTATTGGTAATCTTTGAAAGGTACAGTATTTATATTTATGCATATACGAGTGATGACAATTGATACAAGGATTTGGAATGTACCTGTGCACATCAAGATTTTCATTCTGTTGTGTAATGACTGCATGGATGTGATTTCTATCTTTGGATTGTAATACAGTGTATTGATTTAGTGGTTCACTTTATTAATTGTTCATGCAGTTTTTCTTTGCCCAACTTTTCTGTCATTGTACTTAAGTGCTCTTCTGTGCGGAGGGCATTTGCTTGGTAATGTCCACAGTCTAAGCTGTAGACTTCATTTGGTAATGTCATTCCCAGCTACAGTAGCCCCTCAGCTTATCTGGTAATTCAGGGGTCTAGCTTTTTGGAGAACAGCCAAATTTAGTAAATGACAAAAACCCTATGGTTAGCCTTCAAATGAGCTTGCAAAATATTGCAGGGCCAACTCAGATGCCCTGGATACAGTAAAATAACCTAAGCTGGATTTTACATTTATTTTTAGGTGATTTACCCGCACAGTGCCTCATATTTTGAAAGTGAGCCTAGCAAGAAACCTCCATAATTGTAGATGAGAGTTCCTACATACACACACACTGTATATGCTTACTTGATGCATAACTTGTGTACATTCAGTAACAATGAGCAGCATATAAGAATACCCTACAGCCTCTATTTTTAATGTTCTTTATTTTTTGTTCACTTATGTGAAAAGTATTTCAGGGGAAAGATGACAGTAGGTGTAGCTCAGTGTATCACAGCAAAACTTACATACACTTACATTGTTGATAAAAATGGTCCATTAATACTTAATACATTAGAAACAGTGCTACATGAGTTGGTTTAATGTGAATAAGTTCTAAGACACTCAGATATTTGATAATATGTAAAGAATTACTCAAATGAGTCTCCCAGCCATCAGTGGAACACTTTGTTTCAATACAAGTGTAGTACTTTTAATGATTAGATATAACATCTGAGAGTGTGGTGATGCCATCTTAATGTGTACAATGTTACTAAGAAGCTAAGACATTGCATGCATATATGTGTTGATCATCTGATCTTGTCTAAGTTCACTTCCCCCCCCCTCTCTCGTAAGTATTTCTAGAACAGTTGTGCATAGTAGACAACATTACTGAGATTTTACATGAACCCCATATTAAAATGCAAAAATCTTTATATGTGTATGTGTGCGCATGCATCAGCTTGTGATTTCATAGTTACACTTTACAATGTAATAACTGTAAGTTAGGAAAAAATCAGTGCTATGCATAACATTAGTTAATAAGTACTAAATAAATTCAGCAATTCAGTACTAACAGGAGCATTAGGAAATTAAAGTATTGAATAAAAGGAACCCATAGTCATCCCCACAGGATTAAAAAAACACATTGTAGTACAATATTCATGCATTATATACTTTTCTTTGTAGTGATACATTTCATCTAAATATCAGAATGAAAAATCAATAAGCATTTGCATAGTGAATGCTCTAGAACCACCAACAGACAGCCTGAAGCCTTTCCGTCAGTCACTAGTTTTCAGTACAGGGTTTAATACAGGATTTTAGCATGAATCCCAGTAAATCAAAGAGAGAGTGACATTCCATACAGTTGCTCATGTAAACTACACTGGGAATGTCATGGGTAAAATTAACTGAGAAAATTGTGCACATTTACTGATTTACATTTCAGTAAATTACTGATTTACTCGGAATGTAACGCATCAGTGTCTCTTTGGAATCTATAAGGATTATATGCAAGAAATCATTACTCTGTTGGTACACTAAAGTACATATATATTCATGATCTGTGATGAAATATTTAACTTGCATGGCCTCTAATTGCATAAAAAAAAAATCACCAAAACTGCAGGAATTTGCATTATTTACAATACAAACAATTCACAGAAATTTAATGAGTAGGAGAAATTGCTTTATTTAGATTACAAACAATTCACACAATTTTGATGAGTAGGAAAAATTGCTTAGTTACATCACAAACAACTGACAAAATTAATGATGTAGGAGAAATTGCTTTATTTACACTACAAACAATTCACAAGACGATTGAGTAGGGGAAATACTGTGGAGGCAATTTGGGGGGTGGGGGCGGCAGGGGTTAGTCATGCAAGTAACAAAGGAACCTATGATTGCTTGTTTAGAATATCTCGAGGTTATTTCAGGATTATATGTCTTGCATCATTACCAGATTTGTAAGTTTCACTTAAAAACCATGTGGTGGAATCTAATAAGATGAGGTGCTACTGTAGTAGTTACTTTAAAATTTATCCTCCTTTCCTTCTGTTTAGTAATGCTGTAAAAATTGCCTGCCTATATTTGGATCTGGGTAACAAATCTATATAATTTTCATTTAAGTTATAGAAGCTTTTTCCATTTCACAAGTGACTGGTGAGGTGCTTTAACTGTAAAAGAACTGGTTATTATATGGAAATGTGTTTGTTGTTGATGAAAAGATATTCAAAATGTATTTTCATGGAAACGGTTCTTGACATGTTGTACACCTGTATGATATGGTGTCTGTAGAAGATTTGATTAGAAAAATCAATGTAATATATTTTAGAGTTCGGTAAATTCTATCATTTTGAAAATTTTTTATTGGGTGCATTCTGTGGTAAATTTTCTGAATAAGTGAAATCTTGTTAAGGAAAACAGAAGCCAAGGAGCTTAGAACTTGTTTGGATTTTATGGAAGTTTCAATTTTGTGTAAGTGTCATGGGTAGATGCAGTAATGTTGAAGAAATATATTGAAAAAGAAATATCTCTTTTCCAAGATGTGCCTGCTTCTTGAATTTGCTCGAAGATGTCATCACCAGTCAGTTACTGTTGTCAACACCTCTTGGACAATTAGCGACTCGATGAAAACCCTTTCTTGTGGAAATGACACCACGTGGTATCTCATGCCATGCCATTGTAACATGGCGCAATATTCAATCCACATTGCATCAAAAAATTTGTTCTGGTAGCCTCAGTGCCGTGACTGGAAAGGGGCGGTTTTTAGGGAGCCAATCATTATGCAGAAAATCAAAAAAATCCTTATATGGGAATGACAATTGTCTGTTGTCATTAGCTCTGCCCATACAGTGGTATATAAGCTTCCAGAAGAGACTTGGAGAAGAACTGTCCCCAAGTAAAAGAGTATAAAATCTGCTCTAACTGCAGCAGCAAAGAGCACATACACTGAATGCAAAAGTGCCTTACTGAAATGCGAGACTTGCAAAGAATTCCACCTGACCCTTGCCATGAGATGCTCTGAAAGGAAGAATGTTTACATGAAATTGGTGAAAGAAGAGAGGCAAAGGAGGAAGACAAACATGGAGTCTCCAACTTGTGCAGCCACAGCAGCACTCACAAATAGCACCCCCAATGGCCAAGGACCGCCAGTGCCTTCAAATCAAACCAGCCAGTGGAGTATGCCCCCCAGCAAACAGAACATCATAATAAACACTGCACTTTCATCATGGCCAACATGAATGAGGCAGCAGTTCCCAGCACATTCCAGAAAACACTAGAGAAAATTTACGAAGCAAATGGACTACAAATAGTTAAAATTCTCAAGGAGGTCATATTTGCAAAGGAAGTTAGAGCAGGATCAGTTAACCCAAGAGACTCGGAACCATGAGAATCAAGAATGTGACAAAGCAAATAACCAAGGCCCAGACTGAGGAAGAAGCCATAATAACCTTGCTTGAGACTGAACAGTGGGAAGCACTGATGCAAGAAGAAGCCCCTGAAAACAGAAAAAAGGCAGAGGGAAACCCAATCAGTAACTCCAGAGAGAAGACCAACAAAAATCCAGGCAGCCAGGGAAGAGGACTCTGAGCCAGAGCAAACAGTGGAAGCATATAGAAATAATGGAAATAAGACCAAAAAGAACACACAGAAACTGATAATGAATCTGTACCCAGATATAGAAATGGAAATACAAAACAGATCTCCAACACAAAGATCATTGGTATGATCTCCGGATCTGGAGAAATAAAATATACATACACAAATGACATATCAGAAGAAGAAACAGAAAATGCTCTGTAAAGTGGTGCGAGGTCAAAGAAGACAGAACTGGGTATTGATTGATTTATTACCTGGGCATAAGGTATACATAGCAGCGTGCAGACGGAAATGTGGTGCCCCATCCCAGATATCCGTGACCCGCACGCTGAGTGAGAGAGCAATTTGTGTTTAACAGTCAATCAAATAACAATAACAAAGAGACAATGTACATACAGTGATAAAATATATATTAGTGAAAAGACCAGGAAATTCTACATAGAAATATATACACAAGATTCTTTCTGCATTGATAGATTTGATACATGATCATAATTACTGGGTAAAGAAGACGTCTTTACAAGTATACTCCCCCCAGGACAATTACTATAAAAAAACGATTGAAAGATCTGTTGAATGTTAATCACGGTATCTTCTTAGGAGCAGGAGCCGAACCCGAGTTCTTGACATCTGCGGTTGTGGGGCGGTTTCGACTGCCGAGTCATCCGGCGGTTTTGCCGGGCCGATGACATCCTTAGTGCGGCCCTTGGGACGTCCTCGGCCTTGTTTCGGGATGCCAATCTCTTCATCCGAGGTCTTGTTTTGTGGAGGAATTCTGGGACGTCTGCTGGTTTCCTCCCAGGTTCCTCTGTCCATTAAGAAGGCTGGCTTTAACCTGTCGATAGATATGGTCCAGTCTTCCCGCCCATGGATGTTGATGAGGTAGGCCTTGGATGTTCTACTGAAGACTCTGTATGGTCTGGTCAAGGGTGGGCAGTGGGTGTCATTCCTCGTGAAGACGTGTACAGGTTTTCAGGCCTTATCGGCTGAAGTTATGGGTCCTGTCCACGAAAGTCTTCCAGCAGGGTGTGAACTTCTTTGCAATTTCTCTTAAGTCTTGGAAGGGGTGTATCCAGGTTGGCCAGCTCCGTGGGGAAGAATTCTCCAGGTACGGCCAATGCTTTACTGTAGACTTTTTCTGCGGGAGATTCCTCGCCGTTTGCCCTTGGTGCGGTGTGGAGACCCAGCAGGACCCAGGGCAGCTGTGCCTTCCAATTCTCGTCAGTACAACGTGCCATCAGAGCTGCTTTCAATGAACGGTGGGTCCTTTCCACCATACCGTTGGCTGCAGAGTTGTATGCTGTCATACTGTGGAGTGTTGTCCCCATTAGGCATGCCAGGGAGACCCACAGTTCCAACAAGAACGCTGGGCCCAACTGTAGTTATATCGTCCGGCACACCGAAACGGCTTATCCAACTTGATAGTAGGGCTTCTGTGCAGGCGCTTGTTGATGCTTCTACCATTGGGGTTGCTTCTGGTCATCTTGTGGAACGGTCTGTGACTGTCAGGAGGTATCTGGCATCCCCTGATTGCTGCAGAGGTCCTACGACGTCTACATGGATGTGCCCGAAACATCGCTGTGGTTGAGGGAAGTCTCCGATGGCTGATTCCTTGTGCCTTGTGATCTTACTTGTTTGGCACGGCCTGCAGTTCTTCGCCCATTCTTGTACGTTCTTCCTTATCCTGTACCACACAAATTTCACTGTCATCAGGCTCGTTGTTGTTTGTCCTGATGGATGGGACAGCCTGTGGATGATGTCGAATGCCTGCTTTCTTCGTGAAGTGGGTAGCAGCGGGAGTGGGTGGCCTGAGCTGGTGTTGCAGAGAAGTGTCTATCCAGATTCACCTATTGGCACATCTTCCCACTTCAGTGCGGTAAGCTGCTGTTTCCTGGTCTGCAGCCTGTTTCATCACCAGGTCTTCATAGTCTATGCCCAGGTGGACTGAATTTATTTCAATCCTTGATAGGGTGTCGGCTAATGGGTTCGTCTTGCCGGGGACATAACCGATGGTGCATCCAAATTTGGAGATAGCAGCCAGGTGCCGTTGCTGTCTTGCCGACCGTCTCCCTCCTTTGTGAACACATGTACCAACAGCTTTTGATGTGGACATTACAACCTTGAAAATCTTTCTCTTGTGCTCCTGGAGACTACCATCGAAGAATGACCTGTAATGAGGGAGAATGATTGTCAGAACTGTTATAAACCTATTTCCTTTCAATTGTGTAAAATAAAGTTTTATGACTGTAAATGAGAAAACCATATAAATATAATTATTAGCTGCAGCAGTGTAATTCATTTTGCAATCCTTCTTCGTCTTCTTCGTTTAATGTGCCTTTTCCCTTTTTTGTATGGGGTAAGCACGATGCCTTCTTTTGAAGGACTTTGATTTGGCGTTGGGGTAGACCGGAGCCTCGATCGGCTGCCCTGCTTGAAATCGCTTAGACCCCGGTAGTGCACTGTACAAGTAATTCTACAAACACAGGAAATGAACTTACCTTCTTTTTTTCTTATTGTATGCTGTATTTCAATGTTGCTGATCACAAGGTGAGAGTGATGAATCATCCTCTCCATGACAGGTTTGCACCTCTGCCATACGACAAGTACTCAACATCATTCTTTCCTTCTGTCTTCAAGTCTTCAGCTGAAAACCCATATGGACAGAGTCAACAGACTATAAACCCAAAACGGCTCCAAATGAAAATCAGCCTGCAAAAGGAGAAGTTAAAGAATAAGGTAATAAATAATTATGTATAAGAGAACATAAAGTCAAAACAATACAGTACACCTGAATGATTGAGGGTCTTTTGGTATAACCTCCAAAGACACATGACGAAAGGTAGACTAATGGCTTGGTACTCCTGCTGATCTATGTGCCAGGCATCACTGGACTGGGCTAAGTGGTAAACCAAGTACTTCTTCATATGCACACTGCACATGGCAGAGCTCAGTTATTCCTTATCTAAAGACAATCTCTTTCAGTTCTAATAAAGATTAGTGTGATAGGCGGGGCAGAGTTTAAGGTTTCCACTAATGATTCCTGAAGACTACTACATCTCAGTAACCAGAACTCAAGTGGGTATGGTAATGAATCTTGTTAGGGGCTGTTTTTTTCTGAGAAGACAAATGCTCTACTATGTCTTGCAAGAAATCATACTACTGAATTGCTAAACCTTATACCCCTGACCAAACTATTAAACATATAACATGAGAACCAAGACACCTTCAGGTTCCTGGGAAGGAATAATTTACCCCAACCCCAATACTAAACAATAGGAGGAAGATGAAAATGGTCTACCAGTTCCATGGCCCTGTCCAGGGTTGCCCAGACCAATATGTGACTGTACAACTAAATGATGTACTGTATGTCATATTCAAGGTAAGACTGGAAGGCACTATGAAGACAACACCATCCCAAACAGGCAGGACCTGACTGCCATCATAAAAGAAAATATTCTTGTTGCTCACAAGTCAAGAAATCTGCACAAACAACTGCAACACCCATTGATCTGGACAATGGCCCCCAGGGGAATGCTGCCTTAGAAATGTCCCAAGCACCCACCTGCCTGCTGTCAGATGTCAGGGTTATGGAAAATAACCTTTGACGATGGCAAGCAACTACACATACATGAGGTACTAGACTAAAAGCAACAAACAAAAACAATGGTCATTGTATTTATCAACTCCAACACCACTGAATAAATGCAGTTAGCATATCCTCAAAATCTATTACTGAAACCATTCTGATTGTATCCATGCCATACTGAAATAAAGTGAAAAGGTGAAATTGTAAATGTACATTTCCATTAGCAAAATGGAAACTTTCATGAATCCATCCATACCATTCAAACAATTGCTAAGCAACCTTCTTTCACAGAAAAAGGAATTGGTGGAGGAACAAGGAAGCTCGCTCTCTTTAAACAGAATTCTATTGATGCAGCTATTATTCATTTAAGCATGGAAAAACCAAGCAATGCCTTCAATTCACTAGCAAGCTTCCACTGAACAGAATGCCCATATCAAGAGATAACAACAGCTAACAATAGTAAATAACACAAGTGAATATACCTTAACAGATACAAACATTAGCAGCAGTTGGTAAGAAATGGAAAGATAATGATGAATGATGCTTTACCTAAAAAATGCCAATTTCAAAAACTCTTATAAATGCAGATGCCTAATCAGGTACAGGATTCAGGCATATGCTGCTAAGGGATCTTAGCAATTCTGGTCAAGTCTTCAGCTCAAAATTTCAAACTTGCAAGCCTTTGATAGTGCAGAGTAGAATCCTTACCCAACATGGCCATAATATACATGACATTCATAACTGTAGTATAAGGTTAGGCTACTGCTAGTTAGTGTTAGCAATGACCTGTAAGGGATAAAAATCCATTACTCAATTTGGACAGTCAATGGACATGCCATTTACACATCTTAATATTGCCAATTAAGTAAAATTCAAAATATTGTATATTTCAGCAAGATCTCTTCATAGAATTATTTCCAAAACATGTCATTCAGCAATGGCTAAAGTGAAGACAAACATTAATATTATTAATAGCTTCACCAGAATATGAAGTAAACATTCTTAACTTATGCAACTGATGCAGTCACATGAAATATCTCATAATTAATGTTGTCCTGTACATACTCTACATGTGAGGCCTGGGTGTATTACAGAATTTTTGTTGAATTAGTTAAATGAGACGCTTACAATTTCTAGATTGACAAGGCTCACCTGAAGGATTTGTTGTTGACAGACTGGTAACATTGGAGCAATGTAAAGCTAAAGAAACTGAACTGCTTAGTGGAAAGCCTCCATAGGAAGAAGAAACACAAAGAGCAGAAAATGCAGCTCAGAGCCAAAGGTTTGCTAAGAACCACTGAGAGTCTCCAGTGAACACCTTAAGATAAACTACAGAGTACCATCCTGTATACTGGTTCCACTTAAGGTAATTACTCAGAAATCCCTGAGATACTTGGAAAGCATTTCAGGACTAAATTTCAGCCATAAACACTACATTATTCACACAGCTAGCTTTCAACTACTAGGAATGATGCAGCTGTCAAATGGCTACTGCTAATTGTCAAGAATTAAGGTGGAGGCCAAGACATTTGATTCTACGTATGGGTTTACTGTATAGGGGACAATTTGTTAGGACAACTTAGTATATGAACATCATCTATGCAGCAGTCAGGTGGTGTTACTTGATCTTGAGCCAATATCAATTTCTACAGTGAAAACATCAATCTTCTACAGTGAAAACATAGCAATCTTCTACAGTGAAAACATCATAATCATAATCTTCTACAGTGAAAACATTGTAATCTAGTGTTATTATTGAATCTACTTAGAGTGGGATTTAATTGAGAGAAAATTCACTCTTCTTCAGCTTCTTGTATATCAATAAAATTATCCTCTGCATCTCTCTTATTGGTGATCTCACAAAAACATTCCACCCTGCTGTGTCTTTCTTCTCGTTCTGATGTCATTACTGACCCATCATCTCTCCTTTCACCTTGAACTGTCCATTCTTATCTTTTCACCATTGGATATTTCATAATTTTTAGGGCTACCCTAACCCCTGCGTCACTCCCTGAATATAGAACATGGCTTTGCCTACAGAATCAGCCTACATTTCGACAGCTTCTCTCTAATGCCTTCTTGTAATTTGTTTCAATTTCATTTTCTCAACTTGAGTATTTAATGTATTCCCCATCTCCTTCCTGAAATTTTTCTACAAGACTTTTTGTTTTTGTCTGTTCTTTGTTGTATTCATGGTTTCACTTGATACCCAATGTTTCTAGTGTTACCCCATCTCTCTGTATTTTTCCCCAGAACACTGCTATACATTCCTCTAGTTAAACCAGTCCTCACTGATTGTTTGCTCCTCCTTAGATATGGTTTCTACAATTGCTAATCTATTTTATCATTACACTCCAAAATTCTCTTGATGCTCATCAAGAAACTTGAGGGTCTAATATTCTGTAAAGTTTTTGTTGCAGGTTTTTAAATTTCAGCTTGAGTGTGGCAGAGAAAAATTGGTGATCATTTTCTTATATCTGCTGCTCTGTTGCTCCTAACATTCCTCAGCATAGCTAGATATATGGGGTATGTAAATATATTTGGGGAATGGCATCCCTGCTCCTTAAAGAATGGAACTGAATATGAATTTTTTATTTTAAAGTTAATTTCTGAATACTTACCTGCAGAACTAATATTTGGATGTACCTGTCATGCCTGTGACAAACTTACCAACACTGAATCCTAAAAATTCAATACAAACATAAAAATACCGCATTTATATGCATACACATATCTACACCTATAAATACATATATATGAGGAACTTATGATCCAAAACAATAGGCAATAAGCCAGTTGTTCTCTATGAGCTGGGGGAGGGACAGAGCTCGCTCCCACACCAAGCCATTCCTTCTTTAAGCAAGTGCATCGACTGGCCTATTAAGCAAAAGTGGGGGGGAGGAGGGAGGGTGACTATTAGTTCTGTAGGTAAGTATTCAAAAATTAATTTTAAAATTGAAAATTCATTTGTTTCATGCTAACCTGCAGAATTAATATTTGCATGATTCCCAACACTGAAAATTGGATGGCAGGATGCAATAAATGACACTCAAAGCAGGCTTGTGTAATTATAACCTTAAGATTCAGATGTATCTTAAAAGTGACTTACCAAAACTGACAATGCATGCTTGTGATGTTGCAGAAAAAGAAAATGTGGCTGACTGTCAGTCATTACGTCAGTCTGTCTGCCTAAGGTTGCCTATTAAGCTCCACACCAGGTCAGACAACCACTCTTTCATGTCCCCTCCTCACAGACTCCGAAAGCTCAATCTCCCAGTCCTAGAGTTAAGGCAAGTGGCAATGACTGATATGTCATGTGAACTGGCAAGTATCAGACTTCCAAACACAGACATAAAACCTTTTTCTCTCTCACTGTCAGGCATTGGCAAGTATCAGACCTCCATTCACTGACATCCCATTCATGCAGCCTCTTATGCGTTGTACATAAGCATACAAGTGCGATGATGAGAGGGACTTATTCACACAGCTTTCATGTCTCCAATCTTACATGCGAGCCAAACTCACCTGACCATACATACCTCTATTATTGTAGGTACAAGGAACAGGGAGAGAGTGAATGGTTTGATTAAGATATCACACCACCACCAGCAACAATGGGGCCAAGTGATCTTACAGAATCATATACATACTGTACAACTCTTTAGTAATGACTAGCAAAAACACTATTCTATCTCCATGTAGCAGCATTTACAACTGACAGTACTGAAACATTAGACCAAAATAACATGGGAGTAGAATAGTCCCTAATACTATGTGGACCTTTGTCCCTAGAAGTAGAAGGCTTATTCTGCCTATTTGACCGAGCCCCTGAAATTACCTCCCTAAGCAAACAGGACAGCCCATTCTTGGAAAGTGGCCGTGAATTGTTTCTTAATGATACAAATAGAGATCTAGGTCTCTGCTCTACTGCTTTAACCCTGTCCAAGTAGTACCTTAGTGGCCTGACTGGACATAAAAACCTGTCTGGCTCTTGACCACCAACAAATGCAGCTAATGAATGGAAAACATATTCCCTTGGAAGAGGTCTGGATTCTGTCTCAGTTTTTGCTCTAAATTCTGGCAAATATGAAACTACCAAATCTCCCTTCATTGCCACAAATGGTGAAAGAGCATGAAGCTCACAAAGTCTTTTTGCCGTAGACAGTGCCAAAAGGAAAGGGCTTTCTTCGTCAAAGACCTTAGATCAGCCGATCCAAGAGGTTCGTAAGGTGGTGCCAGTAAAGCTGCCAAAACCTCATCTAAGTCCCATTGGGGCTGGTGAAGAGATCTAGGAACTTCTACCTCGAATAAACAAAGATGATCAGAGAGCAGAGGATCCTCGAATACATCCTTACACCAGAATCTACAAAAAGATGCTAACATCGCTTTTTAACCCTTAATAGTAGAGACTGAAAACTTCCTCTTATGTTGCAAATGAAGCAAAAAATCTGCTACCTTTGACACTGTGGGGACTGATACTGTGTGTCTATTGTTCCTACACCAAGTGCAATATACTTTCCACTTGTTGGTATTTTACATTTGTGGTATTTTGTCTACCCTGGAGACCTGTAGGGCCACCTGCGCTGACATCAAGCGAAACACTAGATAGACTCCAAGCAACTAGATGGAGCACTTGGGGGGTTCAGGTGAAATTTGTGCCAATGGGGCTGCCTCAAGAGGTCCCGTCTGACAGGTAGTCTCACAGGTACTTCTGCTGACATCTCCCAGAGGTCTATCCACCACTCCTTCTGGGGCCACCAAGGAGCTATGAGTGTGACCATGTATTGAGATGACACTCTTATCTTGTTCAAAACTTGCAGAATGGGAATTGGAGGGTAAGTGTATGCCTCCAGGTGCGACCAGTTCTAGAGCATAGCATCCACTCTCGCTGCCACAGGATCTTGATGTGGGCTGAAATAAACTGAAGGCGACAACTGAGAACTGTGGCAAAAAGATCTACTGTTGCTGGCCAAAGGTGAACCAGGTGGTCTACCACCTCCTGTGCTAGCATCCACTCTGTGCTGATATTCTAATCTGATCTGATCTGCTGAGGGCATCTACAACTACGTCCTTGCTCCCCATCATAAACTGAGGAAGCAGTGTGACCTGATGGACTTCGGTCCAACGAAGGATCTCTTGAGCAAGTTGATTTAGAACCTATAATTTGGTGCCGCCTTCTTTCCTCAGGTATAATATTGCCAGGTAATTGTCTGAGAAGATGGCCACCACACCAGAGCTGCAGTGTCGGCAAAGTGATGTAGACCTAACTGGATTGCCTCCAGCTCTCACCAATTGATGGACTTTTGTTGATCCTCCTTTGTCCATCTCCCTGCCATGAAAGACCTCCCTACTACTGCTCCCCAGCCCTGATCTGAGGCATCGCAGGACAACATTAGATCTGGGAAATTTGATTTCAGAGAGACCCCTTGAAGGAGGCTGTAATCCATCACCCATCATTGAAAATTCTACAATATTTCTAAGTCCCACAGAATTCTGACTGTCAGATCTTCTCCTTGCCACTTTCTGTGAAGCATATGCTGAAGTGCCTGAACCCGACGTCTCCCCAAGGTAACCAGTGCTATCAACAAATTCAAATACCCCAACAGATGAAGCCACAGAGATACCTGGGGTCTTTCCTGACCCAAAACTCACCTATGCAGGCTTGAATTGTATCTATTCGTCTGTGTCGTCAAAGCCTTCCAAACTATAGTCTGAATCCTCATTCCTAGATACGTAGCTTCCTGCTTCAGAATGAGGTCCGACTTTTCGAAATTGATTGTTAAACCTAACTGAGAGCATAGACTTAGAACAATCTCCTTCGCATGGAGAGCCTCTCTCAGGCTGCTCGCAAGAATTAGCCAGTCATCCAAGTACCTGAGTATTCGAATGCCTGGAAAGTGAGGGAGGCCTGGCACTGGAGCCATCAACCAAGAAAATACTTGGGGGCTATGGAGAGGCCAAAGCACATCGCCTGAAACTGCCATATTCTCCCGCCCCAACAAAACCTGAGAAGATGGTGACAGAGGGTGAATGGGGACCTGAAGAAATGCATCCATGAGATAAATGGAGAACATCCAATTGTCCTGATGTTTTGCAAGAAGAACTGATCTGGGTGTCTCCATCTTGAATGAAGTTTTGAGCACATGCTTCTTGAGATGAGAGAGATCTATAACAGGTCTCCAACCTCCCGTTGTCTTCCTGACAATGAACATCCAACTGTAGTACACCTTCGATGGAAGTGGAGCTAGTTCCACTGCTCCCTTTGTTACTAAGGGATTTTCTCTGCCTCTAGAGCTCTCCCTTTGGTCGAAGTGGGAGAATAACTGTCAAAGCAGATAGGGGTATTTGACACGGGAGGAATGGACTCCGAGAACCATATACCCTTCCTTGAGGACTTGAATGACATTTGTTCTACTCCTAAGGGTTCCCAAACTCTCCAATACTGTCCTAACCTGGCCCCTATTGCTCCTCACGAAGGAGATGGCCCCTATTTCCCAAAATTTTGCCCCCTACCAAGCAAAGCAGACTATTGCCCACTAGAAGTGGGCTGAAGAATTACCCCTACCAATGCCTAAACCCCGATGATTTCCTCCTCTAAATTTCTTACGAAGACCAGCAGGCTGGTCTTGCAAAACCCGCTTTGCCTTACCTTTAGCTTGGGGCTTCTGAGAACTGAAAGACTGGTGAATGACAATGGTAGTCTCATTCTCTTACTCTGCTTAACTACATGAGAAAGCAACACTTGATCACACCTCCTCTTGACCTCAAAATTAGAATCATCTAGGACTTTTTCACGAACTGCCTCATCAAAACGACCCCCTCCCAAGAAGGACGATGCTTTAAGTTTCTTCTTGTTTAGGTCTGAAAGAGTGGGAGGGGTATGTCCTGAATAAAAGTCCCTATGCTTAGTCCCATGAAAGAACTAAAGGTTAAACATCTCTGACGTAATTTGTTTCAGGTAGTAAAACTATTCACCAATTGATGGTATAGTGAAAGGTTGTCATCAATAAGACCAGGAATTGAGACAAGGGCTCTGTTTGCTGACCATCATGGTACCCAAGGACCCTTCCAACTTTGAACAGTCACCTACTGAAATTCAAAGTCGAGCCTTCAGAGACTTACCAGAAGCGGATAATACATTAGCCATATTCTCGTTCAAGGTCTGCGCTGAACATGAGTAACCTGAAACTAAAATATTTCTTCCTGGATGTCCAAGCAGAGATGGGATTAGCTGGTTTACCTTCTAAAACTTTGGCAATTACTCTATCATTGGCAATGTCCCCTGTCATTTCAAGAATCTCATGAAGGTTCCACTGTGGAAGGGAAGATGATGCTTTCTCTGACATTCCCCTAACAAACCTGGATGCTTAACCTGAAGAACACCATTTAGCCTGAATTGAAACACCTCTAGCTTCAGGGAAAAGTTCCATAAACTCCTGCATGCCCCTATACATTCCCACTGAGGCTGTTTCTCCGTCCCCAGAATCGCAAGTCTTACTGGAAAAATTCTCAGCAATCTCCGCAATATTACGTAAGGTATGAACTGAGTCCTGATCATCCACTTCTCCATCAGAACAATCAACTCCTGAAATTCCTCCACCCCCAACTGATGGTGTAGTAGCCGCTGAAGGCTGTAAGATCAACTCAGTCTGCTGCGACCCAAACTGTGACCTCACTCTACTAGCCAGAACAAAAATGGATTCTATAGAAGACAGCTTCACCCTGCCAAAAACATCCTTCTTCCCAATTGCCTTCAAGATCTACATCACTATCCCCATCTAGCTGAATATCAGGGGAAGGGGAGACTCTAGTAATCACGGTCCTGCTACGCACTCCAGTCAGGACACTCTTACTGCCTGTGGAATGGCATGGTTCTCAATGACCCGACTGTGTTGTGACAATATTGCTTACATGTGACACCAAAATAGGACCGGGGAAGCTGGAATAAATGTGATTTGCCAAATCCCTAACAACATCAGCTAAATCCTTGATCTGACTATCTACATGATCTCTATAGTTACCAAGGATAGAGCTCAAATCGTCAAAAGATATACCTGATCTCATTGTTCAGCCTACTTCAGAGTCAGACGAAGTAACCAGTTTAACAGAATCATCTACCTTCTCACACTGATCTGGTAACACTGCAAGAAATGATAACTCTGGAAAAACTTGCACATCTGAAGCCACACGCTTACCTCTAATCTTACACTTACTATTATGCCCTGACTGAATGCAAGACACGTACTCCTGCTGTTGCAAATCAGACCAATCCTTACACTGATCACAGCTGATCTCAAAGCAGTCATACCCCTACAATTAGAACAGACAGTATGACCATCAAAAACAATTTCAACTCTTAGCCGTTTGAAGTTGATGAAGCTGCGCTGCTATGACTGGATAAATCCAACATAATAATGCAGAAAAATCCATTAATATCTAAGAGTAGGATTGCCACCATTACAACAAAGAGCTGTCAAGAGATGTGTGCATTGGATAGCGACAAAGAAAGGAATGGTTTGGTGTGGGAGGGAGCTCTGTCCCTCCCCCAGCTCTGGGGAGATCGGGTTGTTTTTACCTTAACAACGGGGAACAAGTGACAATGGTCTAATTTCAGAGAGACCAACTGGCTTGTTGCCTTTGTTTTGGGTCTCAAGTTCCTCATATATATGTACTTATAAGTGTAGATATGTGGATGTATTATGTGTATGCATATACATGATATTTTTATGTTTGTATTGAATTTTCAGGATTCAATGTTGGTAAGTTTGTCGCAGGCGTGAAGGGTACATGCAAATAATAGTTCTGCAGGTTAGTATGAGACAAATAAAATTTAGGCTAAGGCCAAGTGATGGGACCTATCAGGTCATTCAGCATTGAAAGGGAAACAAGAGTAAAGAAGGTTTCAAAGGTACAACAGGAGGAAACTCTTGCAGTTGCACTATGAAATAACTGTTTGGAGAGTATGGAAAGTAAGATGGAAGAAATAGAACATGGACAGAGGTACAGCAAAAGGAATGAAAGGGGTTGTAGCTAAGGGCTGAAGGGACGCTGCAAAGAACCTCCAGTGCACTGATGGTATGACCCCTCTATGGGGACTCCTTACTAAGCACCAGTTCCACCTGATAGTACCTGAATTAGGGTCCTGAGCTAAGGATATGAGCAGCCTTGTAAGCTAACACCTCTTACGTGAAAGCTAGATCCACGATAGCAAAAAACTTTGGCTTTGCTTGGGACAATATCATAAATCATTAGCGACAAGATGCTGAATAAGGTTAAGATTCTTGAATGCTTTGTTTCCATGGCTTTAACTTTGTATGTATGGTGGATGACCTTGGATATAAACAAATATGCAACAGCAGGATAATTGGGCCTAATAAGTTAGGAACTGCAAGCTAGAAGGAACTGGTTACCCTTCAGTGTACTGTGGTCAGGCAATAAATCTTTCTGTTCATGGATAGGCAAAATTTAGAAATGGCCCCCAGTCCCTAGCATATGGGGGTACTACAAATATGTTTATAAAGATGAAGGATCAACTGAAAATACAAAACTGGAAGACATGAACTATGAATCCAACTGGAGAGGCACAACAGGAGAGACTGAGTTCAGGAGATAAGGACTGCATATCTTAGCTGTGTGTGAATCATGAATGCAAAGTAATGAGAAGATATTGTACAGAGGTAATGCAAAAACATTTATTCTGGATGAGCATGAGTAGGCATGATCTTAACTACAAATGTAGATATTTACTCTTTGCCAACAAGAAGACATCCATAAATAAACTTGGAATTGTCCATATGGCAGTCATGAGAGAGAGAGAAATTTCTACTAAAGTATAGAGTGCATCAAAGAGACTTGTTTCCCAAAGAGAACATAAGAACATTTCATATTGCCATGAATATGGCGCTCAATAGACTTCAACAATATTTTACATAAAATAATTCAAAATCTAAAGGTTTGCACAACCAATGAAGCCTCTACAAAAAGCACCTACCATGTTAAAACATCCACTGATCAACAATGCTTCCAGGTACGTCTTGATTTAGTATTTAGCTCTTCACTCTGCTCTGAAGTTCCAGATTTTGCACAAAGCAGCAACAACACAATTCTGAAAGATGAAAAAAAAATCCTTTAGTTAACAGAAGATGAAATAACTTTTCTTCATGACTCTGAGAATAAACTCTGTTGCTGAAACAGAGATTCAGCTTACTTGAATTCTAAACAAGCAAGAGCCATCTTGGGCACCAGTTTCATTCCTTTCTTCCTTTGCTTATCAGTTGTTGCTCTTGGTCTCTTTTGACCTACATATCTGACTTTCAACTTTACCTTTCTCTAATACTGATCTCTCATTTAAAGACAGATATCTATTGGGACAGCTCTGCAAACACCTTGAAAAGACTTGCAGACAATATAAAAAAAAGTACAGCCGTTAATTTTTACATTATTTAACACACGCAAAAGATAAGAAAAAATGAAGTATTCTTAGAGTAATGCTTGAATCACTGAAGACAGCACGATTCAAATTGCAGTCATTAACCTTTGTGTGATGTGAAAGAATCTTACTATTTGATTACAAACTCCAAAATTAGTCTTATTTTTCCCATTTCTAAAGAAATGTTCTGGCCAAGCTTAGAGTTATATACAGACACAGGTAAATGATGTCCCATCCTACTTTATGCATGTAGACACTGAATGAAATCCCCTCAGCCATCTAGTTATTGACCTGACTCGTAAATTTAACTTACTGAAGGGTAATCTCCTCCTTAAACACATTTTCAGAAAGGCCTTTTGTACCATCTTTGACATTGATCTCCTTCAACTGTGCAGGAAGAGGTGCCATGAAAAGGTAAGTGTGACAGACTGATGAACTGAGACACAGAGGAGGAAAACCTTACAGTGGTATCTCACTCTCCAATTCTGTTGACTGAGGATCAAACAGTTGTACTATTATAATACAGACAACATTACTTACAATATTAAATGTAGTATACAAAAAGGCTTATAGGAATGGAATGTAAAACTTAGGCTAAAGGCCAAGCCCTGGGATTTATGAGGTCATTCAGTGATGAAAGGAAGAATGAGAGTAAAGGAGGTTTGAAAGGTGCAGCAAGAGGAAAATCTTGCAGTTGCAAAATTGAACAAATGTTAAGAGAGGATGGAAAGTAAGCGCAAAGAGAGAATATAAATGGAGGTATAACTAAAAGAATGAAAGGGGTTACAGCTGGGGCCGAAGTGACGGTGGAAAGGACCTTAGATAATGCTTACAGTGCACCGTATCTGGTGCACTAGTAATACCACCCTCCTACAGGGGGAGAAAGGCTTATAATCAATGGTAGCAATCAATTTGTACAGCATTAGTGAATACTGAATTATTGTGCTGATGACAGGTACCAGTGCAATACTGACCAATAGAACTGCTTTCACACTTCCACACACAATGTCAAATTAAAAGTTCTGCATCACTCTATCAACATGTAAAAGGTGAACAGAAATTCAGTGATGCAAAAAAAATTCAATATTTCACAAATGAAGTCGTACAGCTTACAATTGCGCTTATGCTGTTTCAAAAAGAAAAAAAAGAGCTCAATTCTTTCTCACATAGGACAAGGAAGATGTCATAAGCAGCTTGACAGTTCTATCATCCTACAAACATCCGCTACAGCATGCCTTGTGTGACACACTACAGTCAGTATATAATAAAGGTTCTCCTTGGTCATTTCACACTTAGCTATCAAATCTGTTCAATTTTATTACCTTTTGTTGCATTGCAAGAAATATCTTTCAAGGTAGGCCTATGAGCAGACAGCTTTGACTTGGTTTAGTACAGAATTCAAAATGAAAATATGCCTCAAAATTGCACATTGTCTGTTCTACTCTCCCACTCTACACAAGTTTACCACTGGAACTAGCCCTGGCCTCATGGCCCACCCATGTAACAATGCCATCCCAAAATTAGCAAATACTACAAAATGGATTTACTTTAATACAACAGAGGGTTTGCAATGGAAATGATACTAGCATGAAATCATACACCTATGCTAATCCAAAGCTGAAACAATGGTTGTGGGGAAGCAACACAAAATGAATACAACTTCTATGTGATTTTGAGTTTGGGGGAAGAGCAAATCATTAGTCATAATGGGTAAGACATCTGAAACAAGCTAATTACATTTAAATTGCCTTAGACAGTCACTGTCTGGCTATCCATCAATAATGGGCAGTATCATGCTTGCTAAACTGTCAGTTTAAATCACCTAAGTTAGGCAACATTTGGTCTTGTCAAAATTTGAACAGAGACCAACAATACAACAGATGGTTAGTCTAAACTCTTGTGAATGATTATGAAACTTGCAACAGACCTTAGGAGTTTTATGTCTCAAGTTACACGAGGCCTAAGGAGCTCACCGTATGAAGGAGGTAAACAGGTGTAAGCTACCCAACCTAAATTGAAGCCTTGGGTTTGTATAGCATATAACCCAATGACCCAATTGTAGGCTTAGAAGATGACTTAGTCTAAAGGCAGATCTTGCAAACCAACAAAAGTACTTTCAAACTGTAACTACCAAAGTAGCGAAGAAGTGAAATCTTAAAAAAAAAATGACATTATGATAAAATAGTTTTATATATATGCTTACCAAGTGATTACATTCCTTATAGTTTCACTCGCCAGCTGCTTAAAAATTTTGAAATTCGAGGTAGCGCTAGTGTCCGTGTAGGTGACTAGTCCCTGCTCACTTTTGGGGTATGAAGAGGAGTGACTACAACAGCGTGATTCAGTTGGTTTTTGTCCCTCTTTCCATTTGAGGGGAGGAGGGAGGGCTTGAGCCTTAATTAATTGGTAAGTATATATAAAACTATTTTATCATAAAAATGTCATTTTTATATATGTAACTTACCAAGTAATTACAATGCTGAATCCCAAATTGACACGGAGGTGGGATATATGGATTAACTACCCAAAACATTATGGATGATAATGAGTTAGAGGGCAGCAATATTAGCACTGGTACAATGCTTGTCGTTTCTTACCAACCACCACCCATCCATTAAAACTAAGACTGGCGAGTCTCCAGGTACACAGCATCCCCAGGTTCCCCTCACGACTCAACACCCAAGTTCGAGGCAGAGAGAAAAGGTAGGAAGAAAGGCTTCCTATGCTTCCTCCCATAACACTATGCAAGCCACAGATAACGGCTCTAAAGTACTGCAATTTTCAAAAGTTTCCACATCGCGAAGATAGACTTGCACCTCCAGTAAGTCACTTAAAGAATTGATGACAGAGACAGGTTGTGCTTGAAGGCTAAAGATGTGAGGACAGCTCTGATCTCGTGAGCTTTAGCTTTGACAGATGTTAAAACCTCTTCTCCAACATGAGAATGGGCCTCAGAGATCAGATCCTTCGAGAAGAAAGACAAGCCGTTCTTTGATAGGGCATGAGACAGATTCCTAACTGAGCACCACAAATTACTTGTAAGACCTCGAATCTTTTCCGTTCTGTGCAAGTAGT
This sequence comes from Macrobrachium rosenbergii, assembly GCA_039081455.1. Classification (NCBI taxonomy): domain Eukaryota; kingdom Metazoa; phylum Arthropoda; class Malacostraca; order Decapoda; family Palaemonidae; genus Macrobrachium; species Macrobrachium rosenbergii. The sequence continues at coordinate 7,009,486 of JANJGK010000027.1, read as the reverse complement.
GCTTCAGTGCTCTCACTGGGCACAGAACTCTCTCCTCCTCATCTGGGCCTAGTATTCCCATCAGGCTTTTAATAGTGAAGGAACGAGGCCAGGGTCTTCATTCTTTGCTAAAAAGCCCAGGGTGAAGGAACATGCAGCATCACCTTGGGAAAATCCCACTCACTTACCTTTTAGGTAGTCGCTAACGTCACAAAAAAGAGGATCTTCCTGGTAAGATCTTGTAACAAAGCAGAATGAAGTGGCTTGAAGCAGGGCCTGGAGAGCCACTTCAAAACTACGTCCAGATTGTAAGAGATGGCCTCTTTCCCCTTGGATTTGGAAGTATCGAAGGATTTTATGAGACCAGACAGGTCCTGATTAGCAGAGAGATCCATACTGCTACAATTATCTAACTCAAATCAATTTTAGGCAAGTCTTTATCTTTCAACTTACCTGCACCGTCTTCAAGATCAATTTCTTCATATTCTTCGAATTTTAAAATCCTTGAATTCGCTCTTTAAGCGAAAGAACACCCATTCTTTTGTCCGACTGGTACCGCAAGACTGAAGACTCCTTGTCGGACCAAAACCGCCAACAACTCCGTTTTCTTTCACTTTGTCCGAAACTCTCGAACAACGTTGAAAAATAAAGACGGGAAAACAAAACTGTTTCCTTATAAGGAATACATTTAACATTAAATTAATTAATTCAATTAGAATACAAAAAGGGGAAAGTTAAGAATTTACATTTAATATTAACAAACGGCAATCATTCAGTTTACTTTCCGTCCATAAACGAACACCAAAAATGGGGACAAAAAGTAAGAACCAAACGAACTAGTCAATGCGACTATTCTCCCACGAATGAAATTACCATTCTCCAATCAACTATTTCTATATCTTCCCCAACAACAAACAGAAAAGTGTTTACACAAAGAACCATTTTGACAGATTACCTCGACAACAAAAGACAACTTTTATAAAACAAAAACAAACCATTGTTTACAATCTACCTTCCCGAGCTAAACTTATTAGGTTTCTGGAGGCAAGAGCAGTACTACGGGTAGGCCTAGTAGATGTTTCATTGGGCAAAGCTGTTTCAGTGTCAGGTATTTCATCTGTCTCCAACTCACTAACATTTTCTTCTTGTTCTTCAATTTGAACATATAAATTCGGATCATTAAGTTCAGAATATAATTCTAAAGGAGTTAAAAAACTAACATTAACTTCACTTTCACTTTTATCAGGCTTAACAATACGAACAGTACGTACAACACCTTCGTTATCACAATGTTTCAACAATTCTAACCAATGGCCAATAAGTTCTAGATTTGGAAGGTAATTTAAAGAGAGCAATTTCCCCTATTTCTCACTTTCTTGGAGGATGAAAAGAAGATCTATCCTTTTCTTTCAAACTTACTAGATATTCAGAAAGCCACCTTTCCTTAAAGCTTTCATAAAGTCCATCCCTAGTTTCCAAAGTACGAGCAAGGAGAGAAGAATACTCATCCTCCTCACCATACTCCCACTCAGGAACTTGTTCAGAATCACCAAACATTAATGAAGGAATAAATCTGCCAACCAAGAAATGATTAGGAGAAATTATATCTAACTCATTTTGACAAGATCTATAAGTTAAAGCCCTATTATTCAAAATTTTCTGAATGTCAGAGAGGAAAGTGACAAATTCAGAAAATGAAGGAGTAAATCTACCAAGAGTTTTAAAAAGGCAATGCTTAACTGTTTTAATTAATCTTTCCCAAACAGCACCATACCACGCTGCGTACACAGGGATAGTCTTATGAGAAATTGAAGCGACCCTAAACTTCTCCTCAAACTCAGAAGTAGTAACTGACTGTTGAATTATATTACCAGCCTGAACAAAGGACTTGGCATTATCTGAATAAACAGCAACAGGAACACCAAACCTATTAGAAAATCTAATGAAAGCTAATATAAATTCCGAGGTTGACATAGACTGGACAACTTCCAAATGTATGGCTCTAGTATTGAAACAAGTGAAAATAAGAATGTACACCTTAAATTTTTCTCCATTTTTCTCCCTCAACCATAAGTGGCCTGTATAGTCCACACCAGTATGAGCAAAAGGCACACTCAAATTGACCCTGGAAGAAGGAAGCGAAGAAGGAGAAGGATACTTCACTGTGCTAGCATTGTAACGCTTGCATACAATACAATCCTTAAGGACAGACAAAACTGCTTGCCTAGCCTTCACAATCCACAAACCATGCATGCGCAAAAAACTAAGAGTGGATTGCAAACCCATATGCATAGACTTACAATGGGCATAATAAATCAACAACCGGGTCAAATGATGCTTCTTATCCGCAAGAATAGGATTGACAATATCAAATTTGAAAGTAATGTTTTTATCAATCTGACCTTTAGATCGCATTATACCATTGTCATCCAGAAACAAATTAAACTGCCTAACTAAAGGTGGAACTTCAACTAAAGACTTTCTACTTTTTAGATAAGATAATTCAAGAGGAAAAGCTTCCTCTTGCATTAACCTTATAAGGTAATTACCGTAGAAGCTGCCTCAACAGGGTCAGTTTGAATTTTCCTAAACTTATATACAACAGCAAATACCTTAGAAACTACACTTATAAGCCTAGAAAAACTAGAGAAATTACTAATATTTACAAGAGGTTCCTTTTTAGGGAACATTACAGGAGAAATTAAGTCACCCTTCATATTATCAGGAATACAACCCAAAAGACCCTTAGGTCACTCGTCAGGAGAATTCAACCAAGAAGGCCCTTTGATCCAAAGACTGAAATTTTCAAGAAAATGCTTACAAGTACAAGGTTTAGTAAGTAAATCAGCCTGATTGCTAGATGAAGGAATATAAGCTAATGAAACTCTACAATATCTATCAGAAATCCTATCTAACAGATTAGAAATTTCCTTCAACCTATTATTCACAAATGTGTTTCTCTTAGGAGCCCTATTAGAAAGAATCCAACTAAGAACTACTTGGCTATCTATAAAAAGAGTTATGCTTTCAATTTTAGTACAATTTAATAGATTATTTTCAAAAATAGTATCAAAACACTTCAAACTCAAAGCTAATTGAGCAGCCAAAAGTTCTAAAGTCGGGAGAGTTTTCTCCTTAATAGGGCTAACCTTAGTCTTAGCAAATATCAGGGAACTATGACCACCTTGAACAGCATACATAGCACAACCATAAGCTTCCTTAGAAGCATCTGCAAACAAAAACAGCTTGACAGGAGCATCAGTTTTATAAGTTTGTCTGGAAAAAGAAGCTTGACTAACCTCACTGTAAGAACTACAAAATTTACTCCATAACTTAGAAATTTCAGCACTAGCTGTTTCATCCCAGTCCGAAACTTGTTGGCACAACTTGCGAATAATAAGCTTGCCCTGCAGCATTATAGGTGCAAATATGCCAATAGGGTCAAAGACAGAAGATAAAGCTGACAAAATCTGACGCTTTGAGGAAGCACCCTTGTTCAATTGCTTAACCTTTAATTGTAAGGTATCCTGGTTAGAGTCATAAATATATCCTAAAATCTTCATTTCAGAAGAAGCTACCTTTTCACCTTCATCAAGAGTAGATAACAAAGCAGGACAATTAGAACCCCACTCCCGTAAAGGCAACCCCCCTGAATTCATAATTTCCTTAATAGAATTGATAATAAATGGCATCTGGGCTCCCTGATTAGAAGAGAGCACCAAGTTATCCATATAAAATTTGTCTTTAATCAGAGAAGCTACTTCATTCCCTCTATAATTAGACAAATGATGTTGAATAATATGGTATTATACCTATAAGCAACAAACTTCCCATTTATCTTTCTAAAGAAACAAAATCTATTTCGATCAGACTCTAAAGATAACCTAACTTGGAGAAAAGCCTTCACTATATCAGCTACTACTACATAATCATTATTCCTGAAATACAAAACTAATGACAACAAGTTGTTCATCAAATCAATACCAGGAAAAGCGGCTTCATTTAATGAAGGAGCTTTTCCCACCTTTAAACTACAATTGAATACAGGACGGATTTTAGTGGTGGCATTTTCATCCTTTCTTATGACAGGACAATGAGGAATGAATACTTGGCCTGCGGCTCTATTTTTAACAGGCTCAATAATGCCAAGCTCCTCCTGTCTATCAAAAACTTCCTCATATTTAGAGGATATATTCTGATCTTCTAATTTAGAGTAAATCCGCTCAGCAACTGCCAATGAAATCTTTAAATTGTTAGGGACTTTTTCAATTAAATCCTTTTTCCATGGTAACTGAACGTGATAATGTCCTTCATGAAAAGAAATTGATTTAACAAATTCAGCAACTTGTTGATCTTCATAAGGAAGGGAATTTTCATCTTTAATCCCAATCGATTCCAAGTTGTAGAAATTGTCGAGTCCATACTCGACACAAGAATCAGGAAAGATATCATTCAATGGATCGAACTTATAGCCTACTGGATTAACTGCAAAATTTACTAATAACTTCTGTTTTCCAAGTTGCTTAGGAGGAACAAATTCCAGAAGTCTAATCTTATCAGGCTTAGAAGTCTGTTTAATCTCCAAATTAAGGGAAGAATTATACAAAACTCTAGATTCTCTGTTACATTCAGGTACATATTTAATCTCCTTATTAGGAATAAACCTAACAGATTCAGTTTTACCATTACCTCTTGGTCTATTTTCCAAGATTTTATTACTATCAACTATAGGACAAGACTCTACCTCCCTTACTGGTTTATCTCTAACATAAGGTTCATAAGAATCAATTCTCTCATAAAAAAGCTTCCTTTGTGAAGGATGAACAAAATTGACTACTGTACCAAATGGAATAACCCCATTGGCCAACTTAATTACTCTAACCTTAATATTAAACAACTCTACGGAGTCTAAATCTAACTGACTAAATTCCTGAAGGATATCATTCCCTAGGATACCTAATATATTTACAATTTCAGAATTCCTTCCTGGGTAATTATTACATACAGAATAACCTGCAGATTCCAAATTTTTAACTACAGAAGGCAACATAGGAATTTGGAGGGAAAGACTAAAATTTTCCAATACAAAAAAAAGACAACTAGACTTTCTCCCACAAGGCATTGTTAAATCAGCTACCACATGAAATCCCTCACTAACTCTAGCTGGCAACCCAAAAGAAGAAACTAACCTAGATAAAGGAGCACCACAATAATCTCCTAATTTACAATCAACAATTTGTTTATAAATAACACTAAACTTGGCTCCAGTGTCTAATAGAAAACAACATTTAAAAGATTTCCTACCCCTACCAACTTTGAGTGTAATAAAGGGAACAAATATTTCAGACCCTGATTGACAACTTAATACTTTTTTACCAAAATCCTTAATAGCATGAGGACACATTGCTCCATGATGTTCAGATTTATTGCAAGAAAAACATTTATAAGGTAACAATGATTTATTTCCCGGACATTCCGAGGCCCTATGCCTATCACTCAAACATTTAATGCATAAAGTTAGTTCTTCAGCTCTATTCTTCCTAGCTTGCAAAGTATCAAACCTAGTACTGTACATTTAGAAGAGTTATGACCTGTTTCTTTACAAAATTTACATCTACCAGAAGATAAAGGTTTACTGGTAAATTGAACTTTATTAGAATCATTACTAGCAGTAGATTTATTACTATACTTTGATTGTTGGAAATTACGGTCTTTACTTTCATATTTAACTTTAGGTTTTGCACCAGAATTTTCATTATGACCTAAACTAAGGCGTGCAATAATACTCTGATAATTATCTAACAACTGGTTAAAATTAGGATAAGAAGATCCTGTAGTTCTAGAGAGTTCTATCAAAAAATTTCTAGGAAGTTTCCTATTTACAATTTTGCTAATTAGCAATAGAGCAGCCGAATCGACTTCAATCAGATCTATACCAAGTCCCTTCAAGTCAATGAATTTATTATTCAAAGACCTAACCAAAGATTCTACTTCACTAAGAGATTTTACTTCAGAAGTGTTCAAAACTTCACCTATTACTTGATCAATTATGTTGTCTTCATCCAGAAAATTAAGATCTAATTGCTTAAAAGCCAAATCAAAACCCTCATCATTTACTGTAATGTTTTCTACTATACTTAACGCTTCACCTAACAAATAACCCTTTAAATAAATAAACTTTTGAGCATTAGTTAAGTTAGGCATACCAGCCAAAGCATTATTAAAAGCCTTCTTAAAGTTAAAATAGGCAAATGGATTAACTGCATTGTTTTCAAACTTCTGAATTTGAATAGGAGGGAGAGGTAATTTTACAATTTTACTAGAACTATTTTGAGGAGTATTCTTATCTCCAAACAAATTATCAAATTTTACTCTAAATTCTGACAGAGTTTTCTGTATTTCATAATGATAATATCTTGCTGCTTGCATAATACTATCTAGTTCATCTTCAGCAGCAATTTCACAAATGCTTTCGTCAAAATTCTCAACTATTGCTAAATTAGCATCAATTTTACGAATAAATTCTTGTAACAAAAGACTATTAATTTGATCGTCCTTTAAAGTGTCAACCTTCTTAATATCAAGAGTTATTAAACCCTTAACTTAAGCCCTCCTTTTAATATGATATTTTAATGATAAAATAAGGTTTGTTCATACTTACCTGGCAGATATATATATAGCTGTATTCTCCGAAGTCCGACAGAATTCACAAAACTTACGACACACGCAGTGGGGAGTCCAGGTGGTTAGTACCTATTCCCGCCGCTGGGAGGCGGATATCAGGAACCATTCCCATTTTCTATTCAGATTTTCATAGTGCCGTTGTCTCTTGAGGGGAGGAGGGTGGGCACTACGAATATATATCTGCCAGGTAAGTATGAACAAACCTTATTTTATCATTAAAATATCATTTTGTTCATGAAACTTACCTGTCAGATATATATATAGCTGAATCGCACCATTGGAGGTGGGCAGAGACAGCATAGGATTGAGAAACAAAACAATGTAGATGATTACACATCTTGGTTCCTTACCTTTTAGCATAGCTGACTTCGTGATTACTGTCACCCAAGTCTGCGTCTGCTTTACTGGAGTTTCCAACGAGGTAGAGACCTATATGGTTGGAGAGTTCCAGATGATCTGCCAACGGGGACGTGACCACTATGTGACCAGATCATAGCCCTCAAGAAGGAAGCAAAGAGACAAAAATAACCACCTGGCTTACCAAACATCGTGACTAGTTAAAAACTAAGGAAAGGGAAGACTGCCCCCCACAGTCTACCCCACAACCATAAAAACACAACCAAAAAATTTAAAAACTATTCCTAACCATACATTACAGGATAGGATGGGTACTGCCTCCTTCCCCCAAGATCGTACCAGCCGAAACGTAAGGTCCCAATGAACAGCAAGACTCATACACTGTTCTTACGTCCTTTAGGTAATGAGAGGCGAACACAGAATGACTTCTCCAATAGGTGGCATTCATAATATCGTTCAGAGCCATGTTCTTTTGAAAGGCTACTGACGTTGCAACAGCCCGAACCTCATGCGCCTTAACTTTCAAACGTTTGAAGTCACTCTCCTGACAACTTTTATGCGCTTCTTGAATGGTGGACCTCAAGAAGAAAGCCAGCGCATTCTTTGACATGGGGACGTCAGGTCTTCTCACCGAGCACCATAACCTATCCGCAAGACCTCTTGACTCTTTCGTCTTGTCCAAGTAGAACTTTAGAGCCCGAACAGGGCATAGCAATCTTTCTGGTTCCTGACCCAGAATACCCGCCAAACCTTTCATTTCAAAGGACTTGGGCCAGGGGTGAGACGGGTTCTCATTCTTGGCAAGAAATGACGGTTGAAGAGAGCACACCGCATCGTATCCTTTAAAACCAATTAACTTGGATATTGCATGAATCTCACTGATTCTCTTTGCAGTAGCGAGAGCAACTAAAAATAACGTCTTCTTTGTTACGTCCCTCAAAGAAGCAGCATGAAGGGGTTCAAAGGGGCTTTGCATCAGGAACTTAAGAACTACGTCCAAATTCCAAGACGGAACCAAATACTGATGCACCTTAGTCGTCTCGAACGACCTAATGAGGTCATGCAGGTCCGTATTGTTGGCGATATCTATTCCTCTGTGCCGAAAGACCGCCGACAACATACTCTTATATCCCTTAATAGTGGAGACTGCCAGCTTCGGAACTTCCCTAAGAAAAAGAAGGAAGTCTGCAATCTGGCTCACAGTGGTCGAGGAAGAGGAAATCCCTCTGCGTTTACACCACTGTCGAAATACGGCCCACTTCGACTGGTAAACCGCGATCGAAGATGTTCTCCTGGCTCTCGCGATCGCTCTTGCCACCTGCTTCGAAAAACCTCTCGCTCTCGCCAGCATTTCGATAGTCTGAACGCAGTCAGACCGAGAGCGGAGAGGTTTTGATGGTATCGTTCGAAGTGGGGCTGTCTGAGTAGATCTGGACGAAGAGGCAACACCCTCGGAAAGTCTACCAGTAGCGACATTACCTCCGGGAACCACTCCTTGTAAGGCCAATACGGAGCGATCAGGGTCATCCTTGTGTCTTGCGACGACGCTAACTTCCTGACCACTTCTCCCAGGATCTTGAAGGGAGGGAAAGCGTATAGGTCCAGACGAGACCAGTCCCAAAGAAGGGCGTCTATTGATACTGCTCCTGGATCCAGGACAGGAGAGCAGTAGAGCGGAAGCCTGTTGTTCTTCGATGTTGCAAACAGGTCTACTAAGGGTCGACCCCATAAACCCCACAGTTTTTGACACACCTCCTGGTTCAGAGTCCACTCTGTCGGGAGCAGTTGATGACGACGACTTAGCAGGTCCGCTCTCACGTTCTGAACGCCTGCTACAAACCTCGTCAGGATCGTAACGTTCCTGGAACTCGCCCACAACAGGATCTCTTTCGCAAGGACGAACAGGGAACGAGAATGAGTGCCTCCCTGCTTTTTCAGGTAAGCTAGAGCTGTGGTATTGTCCGCGTTTACCTGGACTGTGCGACCGGACACTTGATCTTCGAAGAATCGAAGGGCTAGAAGAATCGCCCCTAATTCTTTCATATTGATATGCCAGGTCACCTGTTCCCCTCTCCAGGTGCCTGACACTTCTCTCTTCCCCAATGTTGCTCCCCACCCCGACATTGACGCGTCGAACAACACTAGGTCGGGGTTCGGAAGGCTGAGGGACACGCCTTCTGAAAGCTTCGAGGGATCCAACCACCACCTGAGATGCTCCTTCACCTCGAGGGAAAGTTTGAGAGACAACTCGAGATTTTCCTTGTCTTCCCAGTTGTCTTGCAGGAAGAACTGAAGAGGCCTGAGATGTAGTCTCCCTAGGGAAACAAACTTTTCCAGTGAGGAAATGGTCCCCAGCAGACTCATCCACTCCCTCACCGAACATGTTTCTTTCCCTAGGAAGGCTAGGACTTTTCCGTAGCACAGCTGTTGACGTTCCGGGGACGGAAAAGCCCGAAAAGCCACTGAGTCCATCTGAATCCCCAGATACACGATGGACTGTGTTGGGGTCAGGTGTGACTTTTCGAAGTTGACCAGCAGGCCGAGTTCTTTCGTCAGGTTCAAAGTTGCTTGTAGATCCTCCAGACACCTCTCCCTCGATGACGCTCGAATCAGCCAGTCGTCCAAGTAGAGCGACACACGTACGCCTGTCAGATGTAGCCACCTTGCTACATTCCTCATGATGACGGTGAAAATCATGGGAGCTGTGGACAGGCCAAAGCAAAGAGCTCTGAATTGATACACCTTTCCCTTCAAGATGAACCTCAGGAACTTCCTTGACTGAGGATGTATCGGTACGTGGAAGTACGCGTCCTGAAGGTCGAGGGATACCATCCAATCCCCTGGTCTTAAGGCTCCTAGAACAGACTGAGCCGTCTCCATCTTGAAAGTTTCTTTCACGATGAAGCGGTTCAGGCTGCTGACATCCAGCACAGGTCTCCAACTTCCCGACTGTTTCGGGACCAGGAACAGCCTGTTGTAGAAGCCCGGGGAATCCAGGTCTAAGACCTGTTCTACTGCTCTCTTGACGAGCATTTGCTGCAGCAGGTTGTACAGGATCTCTTGTTTCTCTGGACCGTACGACGGAGAGAGGTCCAAGGGCGAAAGGCTTAAGGGAGGGGGAGAAAGGAAAGGGATCTTGTATCCTTTCTCTAAAACCGAAAGGGACCAACTGTCTGCCCCTCTCACTTTCCAGGCCTCGGCAAACGCAAAAAGCCTGGCACCCACCGGTATCTGGAGGAGAATCACATCACTTCTTGCCCCTACCTCTAGCAAGGGCTTTTCCTCTCGAGAGGTTCTTTCCTCGGGAAGAAGGCTTTGAAGATGATCCGGCACGAAAGGGCTTCTTCATCTTGGGTGACTGCTGACGGGTTGACGTCGTCGAGGTCACGGGAACCGCAGGGCGCTTCGATGACTGTGCCAACAGGTCCTGTGTGGTCTTCTCTTGCAAGCTTGCAGCGATGTCCTTTACCATCAAAGCCGGGAAAAGATGACTAGAAAGGGGAGCAAACAACAGTTCTCCTTTCTGTGCCAAGGAGACGGACTTCGTGGCGAAACCGCAGAAGAGTGACCTCTTCTTGAGCACTCCAGTCGCAAAGTGCGAGGCCAATTCGTCAGAACCATCTCGGACCGCCTTGTCCATGCAAGACAAGATGCTCGAAAGGTCCGACAAGGAGATCGAGTCCTGACTCCGCGACTTAAGGTCCAAAGCTCCAAGGCACCAGTCAAGGAAGTTGAAAACTTCTAGCGTCTTGAAGAGGCCCTTCAAAAGATGGTCCCTCTCCGTAAGAGTCCAGGGAACCTTGGCCGTCGACAGATGAGACCTCCTACTCGAATCAACGAGAGAGGCGAAGTCTCCCTTAGATGAGGAAGGAAGACGTAAGCCTAAGTCTTCTCCGGTCTCATACCACATCGCCGCTTTACCCGAGAGTCTTGAAGGGGGAAGGGCGAAAGAAGACTTTCCTTGAGCTTTGCGGGAGTCCATCCACAAATGGACTTTCTTGAAGGCCCGCTTAGTGGAAAGCGATTTAGTCATCTTCAGAAATCCCGGGGCTTTCCTAGACTTAGTCGAAGTCAGTTGAGAAGGAGGAGAGAGAGGTACTGCCGGCAGAAACTTGTCGGGAAACAATTCCTTCAAAAGCTTGACGAGAATCTGGTAGTCCGACGACGAGGACTGATCCTTAATCTCTTCTTCAGACTCCGAGTCCTTGAGTCTATCTCCAACATCGGGCGGGGAAGTGCAGAGAGAAGTTGGAGAGGAAACACGCCGCAGGGACCTCTGCTTGGAAGAGGAACTGGCGTACAAAGCAGCAGGAGAACCAGGAACCACACGAGAGACGACAGCAACGGCAGGTGGAGCGTCTTGAAGGGAGTCATGAACGTCTATCGGGGCGTCACGTCTGGCAGCATGACGAGCTTCTTGAGCGTCCAATCGAGCGTCACGTCTGGCAGCATGACGAACGTCAGGATCGTCCCTTAGAGCGTCACGTCTGGCAGCATGACGAACGTCAGGATCGTCCCTTAGAGCGTCACGTATGGGAGCCTGACGAGCGTCATCAACAAAAAGGTGAACGTGACGTCTAGAACGAGAAGGGAGAGGAGGACGTCCTGGGGTGACGTCAAGACGGTCCTCCTCAACACCCTCCGGGGACGAGAGTCTAGAGTTCCTTCCACGACGAGCAGGCGAAGCAGACGAAGGTGACGAACGAGGAGCAGGAGAAGGAGAACGCCTAGATCTCTTCACTGGAAGTCTAACATCCTTCCGACGAGTACGGGACCTGGACTCTCTCTCTGCAATGAATGAGGAGAGTTGCTGCTGCATGGAGGCAATAAGGGTCCTCGTTGGTGACGCCTCTCTCTCTGGAGAATTACGTAACTTGGAGGAAGAGGGACGAGGGGACGTCCTAATCCTCTTCTCCTGAGGAGGGAGAGCTCTGTCTCTGGAGCGACTTGGGCGCTCAAACACATCTTCTTCGGATGACGTCCTGTACTTCTTTTGCGGGGGGAACGCATCCACAAACTCTGGCGAGGAGCACAGAGTAGGAGAGAGAGGACGTGAAGCGTCCTCCTCCCTAAAGCTTCTCTTAAGAGGGCGAGAGTCTACCTGACGGTTCCAACCCCTGCGTGGGGAGGACGTGTCAGAAGACGAGAAGCAGTCCTTCAGGACACGAGCACGAGCTCGCGCCTGGGCAGCCTGGGAAACGTCTTCAGGACCTGCCGAAGGGACGCCAGACCGGTGGGGGTTCCCCGTCACCCTCCTTCGGCTTTCGACATGCTCTCTCCCTGAGTCCTGGGAGTCCAGCAGAGGTCCAGGCCTAGAGGCATGATGGGGCCGGTCTGACGCCCCCTCCACTACACTGGGGGCACTAGTCACTTCACAACACTTTTCTTGGAGAGCTGACACCTTAGATTCTAATGCACGAATCGATTCCATCATGGCGGAAAGCATATTAGTCTCCACTGGCACGATCTCAGGGGCTGGAGACAAAACCACAGGGTTAGGTTCTAAAGGTACAGGGGAGTTAGGGCCGACATCAACACTTCCGCAAAGAGAAGCACTCCTGGAGGAAGACCTCCTCAGTCGATCACGCTCCAACTTCCTCACATATTTATCATACGCTCTCCATTCATTTTCAGTCAAAGAAGCACATTCATCACACCTATCATTCAACATGCATATATGCTTCCTACAGTTAGAACATACAGTGTGAGGGTCAACCGCAGCTTTCGGCAACCTCACCTTACACTCAGACATCACACACACACGGTAACTAGCAGAGCTAGACCCAGACATAATGATAGTCTAATTCAAAACCAAAGAAAAGTAAAAAAAGCGTATGCCGATCTACCGATCCAAAGTCAAAATACCAAAAGACAATCAGATACTTAAGCAAAAAGCAAATCCTATGACGGAGGTGCAGACAACAGGTGTTGACAACACCGGCGACAGAGAAAATCTGAATAGAAAATGGGAATGGTTCCTGATATCCGCCTCCCAGCGGCGGGAATGGGTACTAACCACCTGGACTCCCCACTGCGTGTGTCGTAAGTTTTGTGAATTCTGTCGGACTTCGGAGAATACAGCTATATATATATCTGACAGGTAAGTTTCATGAACAAATAACCTTTTTATTTCAGAATTAGTCATCTTGAACAATGCTATTAACCAATACTAAATTACCCAAAGAAAAAATCTAAACTTAACTTAATCAAGTCAATGCAAAGCAAGTTATCATCAATTACTCCCTAATGAGAGAAAAAAAAAATACAACATACTATGCTAACAGCAAAACTAGGCTAGCCTACCTGAAACTTGATCAAAAATAATTTAGATTGCACTTAACATCAGCTAGGCTAATCAACAGGTTATTTAAATGAAAAGGTTACTAACTTAACCTAAATAAACTTAATCTAAGCTTAAATTAATACAAGTACAAATAAGGACCAATACTGCTCCTTTCCTTATAAGGAATAACAACAGTATACAAAAAATCCTAACATTACAAAACCAAATGAGCCTAGAGAAAAAAAAAATATATACTTGACACTAGAACAGCTAGACCAACTTTACTTTAGGCTTTTGCTCATACTAAAAGTCAGCCATTCTCCGAGCCAACTTCTCATTACCATCAATATTGAGGTGTACTCCATCCCTGGCATAAAGGCATGGGTCAGAAAATCCCTTAACCCCTTTCATTATAAACAAACTATCCTTGCCCGACCATTTATTCAACCACTTATTGAATTTATTAGATTTTGCCTTGAAATCCTGCTGCAACGCGTCAAAACTTTCACAGTGGTTCCAAAAGAATCTATCCTCTATTTGGGCAAAAATTAGTTTAGCATCAGGACACAACTTTTTCAGCCTCACAACACTGTTCTACTTTCCATACCTCCGCAGTACTGTGGATAGCATCCAAATCATTGCTGCCCGGGAACACAAAGATGCGACTAGGCCTAGACCTCCTAGGGTTAGTGAAATACCGCTCTACTTCAACCTTGATGTTTTCAAAGGTTGCGCCCCCTTTGCAGATGTAATTGAACCCGCCACATTCTCTTAAGCATAACCCGGACAACCTACGCACCCAGCTATGCCCAATAACAAGAGTCATGGCCACATAAAAACAAAACAAACAAGACGAAAAAGTAAACTGAAATCTTACGGAGTGAATCTTTAAAATTCGAATATGTTAGAATTATCTAACTCAAATCTTTATCTCTCAACTTACCTGCGCCGTCTTCTAGATCAATTTCTTCATATTCTTCGAATTTTAAAATCCTTGAATTCACTCTTTAAGCGAAAGAACACCCATTCTTTTGTCCGACTGGTACCGCAAGACTGAAGACTCCTTGTCGGACCAAAACCGCCAACAACTCCGTTTTCTTTCACTTTGTCCGAAACTCTCGAACAACGTTGAAAAATAAAGACGGGAAAACAAAACTGTTTCCTTATAAGGAATACATTTAACATTAAATTAATTAAATTCAATTAGAATACAAAAAGGGGAAAGTTAAGAATTTACATTTAATATTAACAAACGGCAATCATTCAGTTTACTTTCCGTCCATAAACGAACACCAAAAATGGGGACAAAAAGTAAGAACCAAACGAACTAGTCAATTCGACTATTCTCCCACGAATGAAATTACCATTCCCCAATCAACTATTTCTACACAAAGGAAGAAGGGACTTCCCTTCTGAAAGCCTGCCTTCTGACTTCCACCACTGGAGATCCCCCTTGATTTCTTAAGATATCAGGAAGACGAATGTGTCCAGATGAGCTTTCCTGTCCCACCTGGCCTGCAGATAAAACTGACGAGTTCTCATATGTAGCCTTCCTAGGGAAACAAACTGCTCCATGGAGGCTAAGGTATCTAGAAGGTTCATCCATTGGTTCGCCGAACAGGTTTGGTGGGCAAGGAACTAGTCGACTTTCTTCAGGCATGACCAAGCTCTTTTGGGTGACGGAAAACCTAAAAGCTCTGCGAGTTTATCATCATCCCCAAATACATAATCGTCCATGATGGGACCAGCTGGGACTTCTGAAGGTTGATAAGCAGACCCAACTCTTGTGATAAACAAAGGGTCTTCTGAAGGTCCTCCATGATCGAAGGAGCCAATCGTCTAAGGAGAGGGAGATGTTTATCCCCATCAGATGAAGCCACGTGCAGAGCGCAGCAAGGACTCAGGTGAACCACTTACGAAGTGGTCAAAAGGCCAAAGCATAAGGCCCGAAACTGGTACACTCTGTTGCGAAACACAAGAAGTAGATACTTCCTGGATTCCAGATGAATAGCTATGTGAAAATAGGCATCTGGCATGTCTACAGTAGTTATCCAGTCACCCCGGTGCATGAATGACATGACAGGACTTGTTTCCATCTTGAATTTTCTCTTTTTGACAAAAAAATTCAAGGTTGTTACGTCCAGTACTGGCCTCCAAACCCCTGATCCGTTGGGGACAATGAAGAGATGATTGTAAAAACCATCCAACTGGATTTCTTCAACTTCCTTGACGGCTGTCTTCTCAAGGAAGGGTGACACTCCGTTGGAGAGGACCGAATACTTCTCGGATCCTACCGAGTAGGCAGTCGACGTGATATGCGTGTTGACTAATGGGGGCTTCTCCATGAACGGGATGGAGTAGCCCTGTTTCTGCACTGATACAATCCACTCCTCTGCTCCTCTTGTGCTCCACCTCTCCCAGTAATGGAGGAGCCTGGCTCCTATTGGCACATGGAGGAAAGAATCCTCACTTCTGAGCAGCAGGCTTGTAAGAGGGCTTCTTAAAAGGTCAGGACGAGAAGTGCAGGTTCGTCCTAGGCCTAGACTGGGCTCTGGGTCTGCCACCTCAAAAGGGCAGAGGCTGAAGTGGATAATGGGTCCTGGTACTTGTCGATGGAGACTCCCTGGGACATCTAGATGAGCAAGCTAGAAGGTCCTATGTACTTTTCTTCTGAAGTTCCAAAGAAATGTCACTGACAGTAGACTGAGGGAAGAGGTGATGGTGATTGAGAGAATACAATAGGGCAGACTTCTGAGAAGCCGTGACACTCTTCATAGTAAATGAGCACAAGAGCTCTCTCTTCTTCAAAACTCCCACAGCGTAGAGAGAGGATAACTCTTGAGAGCCATCTCTGATTCCCCTATCTGTGCACGACAGGACATTCAGCTAATCCGATGTGACTTCCCCAGGGGAGCAAAGAGCAATTCTTAATCTTACGGGCTAAGGCCCCCACCGACCAGTCTAAAAAGCTTAAAACTTCAAAAATCCTAAACAGGTTCTTCAAAAGGTGGTTGAGTTCTGTAGGGGAGAGCATCACCTTAGCGGCGGCGAAGGCTGACCTAGACAAGTCAATTAGTCCTGAGAAGTACCCATAGGAGGAGGCAGCCACCCAAGTGAGGGTGCTTCTCCAGTCTCATAAGAAGAATACCTTCAGCACACAAGACGAGATGCAGGATAGCTAAAGGAAGACTTCCACTGCTCTCTCTTCTCTGATAGCCACCCATTCAGATCATTAAGAGCCTTCCCAGTGGAAGATGAAAGCACCATGTTCATAACATGGAGAAATCATAAGGCTTGTCACTGGTGAAAAACGTTGAACCTGGAGAGGTTAGGGCTGGAGGCGAGAAGAATCCCGGAAAGTTCTACAGCAAGCATGTCAATAAAGCTGAATAAGATGTCAGAGGGGAGCCCTGATCCACTTCACCAACTTCACCTTCATCCTCCGACAAAATGGAGGATAGAAGCAAATCTTGAGGGGTCTGGGCTGGAGAAGAAGGCTCTCTCTTGAGCAAATTTAAGATGTCCACCAGCTGACGCTGAATGGGAGCTAGCAATGGGTCTGTTGTGTCTGCAGAAGGCATCTGAGCTGGAGTCTTGGGAGCTGAAAGGCATGCGGATACTGAAGGGCACTCAGGTACTGAAGGGAACTTGTGCAATGACGGGCTCTTAGGCGTAACTGGAGGAATGGGTGCTAATGGGTGCTCGAGCGTTAATGGGCGCTCGGGAACTACCGAGCGTCCGGGCGTTGCTGGGAGATTGGTTGCTCTTGGGAGCTCGGGCACTACTGGGCGCTAATGAGACGATGAAGAGCATTTCAAAGCAGATGAATGTTTGGCCTCATGCACTGAAGCGCCAGCAGCGCCTGTTCTCAGGGCAGGAAGCCTTGGAACTCAAGGATAGCCTACTCACTTCCATTTGGATGCCTTTCCAATGGCTATCCTTTGCTGCGACCCGGGAAGTTGCAACAGGTCCGACTGAGGCGACAACTGCCCATAGGTAGACTCCACTGACCTCCCTTGAGCCTCTGGTATGATTGCTCCCAGGTGTAAGGAAGTACAATATGCCAGTTACCTTTGCCTAGGAGTGTCGGCGGGACGAGCAGACACTTCACTAACACTAGCACTTTTTCCACTTTGTCCATAAGGACACGCACTGAAGCACCCAACTGGGTCACAGTATCCACAATTAACCCCATTTTGACATCAAAATTACGTACAAGTTTCGACTTGAGGCTGGCAAGGGGGTCAGGTTCGGAAGTGAGGGAGCAAGGTAAAGGAGTAGGCTGAACAGTCAGAGAATTGGGAACAGGTGACACAGCAGGAGCAGCTAAAGGTAAAGCAGTAATATCCAACAGCAGAACTACCTACAGTGTTGCTATCTACTATCTGTTTTTTAGCTCTAGCGGCTGCCTTACGTTTCCTGTCTCTGTCTAATTTTGCTAAATGAGACACCAAATTCTTCCATTTTCTAGCATCCCACTCTGCACATTCGTCACATGTTCAATCAACTGAACACTTGTCCCCTACATTCTACGCACATAGAGTGAGAGTCATATTTCTCTTCAATGAGCCTAGTATTGCAGCCTTTGCTGCAGTAGCGCAGGCTAGCAGCACTAGTCAGACATACTACGCTAAGTCTGAGCAGTCAACAATTGAGTTATATTGTAAGTCAAATTGAAGAAAAAGCGTCCTAAACTGAAAATTAATGGTCTCAGTAAGAAAGAACCTAACAAATACAAAAGCCATGGGCTACCACTACTTCACCCAAAGAAGAATCTCAAAAGGAAAAGTGGCGAAAGCCAAAATTTAAGCCGACTGGTCACAACTGAACCACTGTCGGAGCCGGCAGAAAAACAACCAAATCACGCTGTTGAGGTCTCTCCTCTCATAACATGAAAGTGAACAGGGACTAGTCACCTACACCGACACTAGTGCTACCGCGAGTTTCAAAATTTTTAAGCTGCCAGTGAGTGAAACTATAAGCAATGTAATTACTTGGTAAGTTACATATATAAAACCATAATTTACCTTCATAATATAGAAGCTAAGTAGTTAACATCTGAATCAACATCACACTGTAGACGGTGGTATGCAAGAACAGACATTATCACCAGTACAATAGCTTAGCAAGACATTTCTAGACCCTAATGCAGCAATAGAAGCTTTTGCAAATCAAAGGTGACATTGGAGTCAGGACAATTTCCAGTGCAATCTCAAGTTAAAGAAGCACAAATGGCAAATGACAAGGTAATGCTGAAGGAAAAATATTTTCCAAACCAGATGACTTGTTCCCTGATCTGTGTAAAAACTTAGGTTGAAACAATGCTCACTGTATTTAGCATAGTTCTGAATGTAAAACCAGCAACGATAGTTGTACTCATACTAAAGCTTGCACCTGATTCAGCATTCAAATACTCATCCTACATACAACTGCATCAATAAAATGATACAACAAAAATGCATCAACTGAAACTGAGTTACAATAAAGCTATTCTATCATATAGGCCTATATATATATACACACAGGAAAACTCTGTAAAGGAGTAAGGAACAATTTTTAAAATGTCCCTTGGCAAAATGGTAGACAGTATTTGTATTCTGTTTTCTACTTCTTAACTACTCCCTTGGGTTCTTTTCTCTCAAAGTTGTCTCACTTCGTCCATCTTACTGCCATGCTGTATCAACTCTTCCTGTGTTGACCAGAAAGTTCCCAACTTTTTTTCAGAATGACTTTTTCTTCCAGGTCATTTTTAGTTCAGGAACAAATGCCTCAACCCTTGATGTGACCAAGTAGTTTGGTTACAATAAATGTAATTGTAAAATAGAACAAGAAGCCCACAGACCATACCAGTTTCCTGATCCATACCTTTTGATAGGACTCATCTCCTGTATTCATACTGAAATGACCCTTGCCATGGACCAGGATTTGCATGATTGGAGCCATAGCTTGAATACATTTGAATCTACTCTATACTACTTATGGAAACTGACTAGTTTTTTTTTTATTTCTGGAAGTTTCTGGGAATATAAGAGTTAGGCCACAGGCCAAGCTCTGGGACCTATGAGATCATTCAGTGATGAAAGCAAAATTGAGAGTAAAGGTGGTTTGAGAGGTGTAATAGGAATAAAACCTTGCACTATGAAACAATTGTTAGAAGAGGGTGGAAAGTATGATGGAAGAGACTAAGAATGGAGGTAAAGTAAAAAAAAAAGAAAGGGGCTGGCACTAGGGGCCAAAGGTACACTGCAAAGAACCTTATGTAATGATTACAGTGCACTGTGTGAGGTACACTGATGTTACTACTGTACCCCCCTACGGGAATGATTTTAGTCAGTGATTTTCAGACTGACCTAACCTTGTTTCCCGTATTTTTAATGATCTCCCTTAGATGTGGCACTGCTTCTGGGAAAACTCTGACCCTTCACCCAAGAAGTTATGCCAAGTTTAGTTGACAGTGACTCTGTAGTTCTGAAGAAATAAAATGTGGAAAATTGACAACTGACAGACTACACATACAGGCCTAACCACAGAGACATACAAGCTTCAATTAGAAAAGGCTTACCTGCTCTTCAGTTTTAAAGCAATAAGCTGGGTGTCACTAAAGACCTCATGCTAAAGCCAAACTGCACTGCTTCAAGTTCAACTTACAAAGGAAACTGAGCAAGACTAACTGAAGACAAGCACAAAAACATTGCTAACTGTGCTAAAATCAAGTTTTTATAGTATTTTACTTTAAATTATTTTTACATTCTAAACTTGAAAATATTTTCATATATTTTAACATGTGCTTTGAATGTTTCTGAAGTCCGTTTTGTTCAGAAATGACCTAATCAACCACTCAAAATCATGTACTAGGGTAAGGACCTGGTACTCTAAATGAAATTGGTTAGGTTAGGTAATCTGAACAAAATGAACATCAGAAACGTTCAAAGTGCACATTTAAATATGTATAGAAGAAAGATAATTTCACAGCCAAAGTGAGACATTGCTTAGAAGTAAAATTTGACCAAATTTCTGTATAGAATGCAAAGCTTAATGACACCCAGAGCACACAGGTCCTCTGCCACAACAAATTCTAGAGGATACTCCTTCCTTAAATTGGAATTCCCACTGAAAAAGTAAGCTAAGATGACAAGAAGCTGTCTTTAGATTTGAGTGCTCATTAAATATGGTTTTAAACCACAAACAGTTGTGGGGTAATAATGCTTAGTCTATACTGATTAGGCATACTGTCCAATCTCCAACACCAGAAGATTGGGGAGAACTGAGCAGGTTCTCGAAAGCTCTTATTTAGTATACATAGATTTCTAATATATATATATTTACATTTACACCGTTATGGATTTCTTCACCACTGGACGTTAAATTGGGTACAGAGAATATCTTCAGATCAAGAGCAGAAGCATAGTAGAATGGAACAGAATACAGAATTTAGGCCAAAGGCCAAGCACTGGGACCTATGAGGTCATTCTGCACTGAAAGGGAAACTGTAAAAAGGTTTATTGCAAGGTGTAAAAGGAGGAAAACCTTTTGCAGTTGCACTATGAATTAACTGTCAGGAGAGGGTTGAGGAAAGTCAGATGGAAGAAAGAGAATATGAACGGAAGTACAGTAAAAGGAATGAAAGGGGTCGCAGATAGGGGCCGAAGGGATGCTGCAAAGACCCTTAAGCAACGCCTACAGTGCACTGCATGAGGTGCACTGCCAGCTCTATCCCCCCTATGGAATCCTATGTTTTAAAAGTTTCTGACCGTTGTTTCCTTTGGAGAGGCTTAACCAACCTCACCCAGGGCACCAGGCCCAAACCCCAAAATAAGGGCAATCAACACATACTAACTCTTAGAAAAATATCGGCAAGTCCAAAATGTGATAATGGCTGAAAGTAACATTCTTCCCCACTCAACTAGACATCGACCTTTAGGGTCAGGTGGCTCTTATCTCCCCCAAGGTCGTCAAGGTCAAAGTCAAGGTCACAGCTATAAGCTATAGCCTACAGGGTAGGATAGGTCATGACGCCCACAGTCACAAGGGGAGCGTAGAAGCAAAAATTACGTAGAATTAAAGTTAAATTCGTCAAAATCCGACGGAAAATGACAAATATTTACATTATATTATTATACTTTAACACTTAACGACACTTAGACGTCTTGGGCAGACTACCCTTATCTGCCTAATTAACCTATTTCTCGAGCCTGGCTTAAACTAAACTATACATATCTACCACCGGAGCCCAGCTTTATAAAAGACGCTTTAATTTAACTCATTAATTACTTAATAATAAACTTCAGGATCCATAAATCACGAAGAACGTGAGACGTCTCTTTCTCACCCGTGGACGGAGGCCATGACAGCTGGTCACAAATTAGTAAATAAAGTTTAACAAAAGTCTTTTCCACTCTCAAGGAAAGGGAAACTCTCACCTCAGCCACTAAATAAAAACCACGAAAGACCTTCCTCTTTTTGTAGATAACACAAACTTCCTCACATCGCTTTCTCGAGCAACTGTAAAACAACTCAAGGATCACAACAAAAGACCTCCGACGACATTTCTTTGACAAGTTTGACAGGAAACGAAGTGAAGTGGTCCAAGGTGGTTCCAATAATGTCCTGCAAGATCTGAAACATATATTTGTTTTATATTACGTTCCTTTTTACTTATTTTAACTAGTTTTAGCTTGATTATAATATTAATTCATATTAGAATATGAATTTTCCAAAATGATGTAGCTGGTATTAATCTGCATGCAATTAAATATACGATTGTTTAGCAGCAAGGGGTTTTAATTAAATTTTGATATATTATAGCTCCAACAGCGTAAAATGTGCTTATGAATATAAATATTGAAGTATCTTAGTGTTCCACTTACCAATTTAGCCAAAAAAATCTTTATTTCAGCGTTAATTTTAAATGTTACGCCTGAGAGGCAATGCAAGTACTTCTGAAAAGAAAGCGACGTTGAGGGCACCTGCTGGCAGATATGGGAACTAGATAATAAAGGTGGTCTGAAATTTCTAATAAACTACACTACAGTCTACTATTATAATATTTAAAATATTTGAGAGAATCAATCAAAACTGATTGGAAGCAATATATAATCAATAAAGCAGAACAACATAAAATTTCATGCAAATATAAAAAATCATTCTTATTATTTGCATAGTATATATATATATATATATATATATATATATATATATATATATATATATATATATATATATATAGAATCTACTGGTCACTTTTACCAGACACATATGTAATTCTAATAGCTACAATACCCTCTTAACTTCTCGAATTCTTCGCGCTTTTTTGGATATGCTTGTAGCATATCCAAAAAAGCGCGAAGAATTCGGGAAGTTAAGAGGGCATTGTGGCTATTAGAATTACATATACTGTATATATACATATATATAAATGATGTATGTATGTACGTGTACGTGTGTGCCTATGTTCCAGCATAACTCTGAAACGCACAGAGCAATTTCAGCCAAACTTGGTATACATATGCCTTACTATCTGAGAAAGAATACTGTGGGGGCAAGACATCAATGGTACCAAAGGGGGTGGGGGTGGAAAGGGGGTGACATAAAAATATCCGAAACAACAGATATTAGTGTCCAATCCATAGTTTTCAAGGTTGTTGAGATGAATGGTGACACTCCCGATACTCTTTAAGTCCAAGTTCAGCCCCGATAGGAATGTTGGGGGGGGGAGAAGGGGTGAAATGTAAAATGCAAAAAATGCTGGGCAATGCAACTGAAGCAACTATCTTAACAAGAGAGAGAGAGAGAGAGAGAGAGAGAGAGAGAGAGAGAGAGAGAGAGAGAGAGAGAGAGAGAGAGTAGAGGAGTGTTACAGAGGAGGGAGAGAGAGAGAGAGAGAGTAGAGGGGGAGTTAAGGAGAGAGAGAGAGAGAGGAGGGGGTACTAGAGAGAGAGAGAGAGAGAGAGAGAGAGAGAGAGAGAGACGAGAGAGAGAGAGAGAGAGAGAGAGAGGGTGCTAAGGAGGAGGAGAGAAGAGAGAGAGAGAGAGTTTATCGGTTGTCATTCAGAGTTTTCCCAGGCAGCGCCGGCCAGCTACTGGTTTTATAGAAATTATTCAAAACTAATGTGCAACTTAATTAAATCAGAACTTTATAACTTATGATCTGGCCAACGGTAGGATTAAAGATAAAAAAGGCTTTACTCAAAGGCAATGTGTTTTTGCCCTTTCGTTGTCCGAAACTGATGGGAAATAGTTTACTGTTTGTTATCTTAAAAAAAAAAAATTCTGCATTTTCGAACGAGATTGCTCTTGCCGTTGAAAACTTACTCGTAAAAAAAATAAAACATAACCCGTGAATGAGATTTACTAAAATGGCATTTGTAAGCCGTGTTGGTATTTGACAGTTTATTATTTATTTTTTTTTTTTATTTACGACGCTTTTGTCCGAAACCGTTCGGCTTTTCATACGAAATCAACGGAATAGGAGAGAGAGAGAGAGAGAGAGAGAGAGAGAGAGAGAGAGAGAGAGAGAGAGAGAGAGAGAGAGAGAGAGAGATAGTATTAATGACCACAAAACGCCCCAAAAGGACACTCGGAAAAACGCATCGTTACCCTCCCGGATATTGCAAGGCTCACTCTCCTTTTTACGACCCAAATTCCTTCTGGTTCATTTCCCTTAATGTCGAAAATCACGATGCAGCCCTGGAGAGCAATAACGACTGCAGAAGGGCGTCGCTTAACACCACCTGCAGCTTAAATATGATTTTATTAACTTGGCTAACTGTTCCGAAACCCCGGTTCTGGTGCAAGGCAAATGACATTTACACTGTATATGAAAGCGCGTTGCAATGTCAGTAATTAATGGATCTGATTTATCGTTCCTCCTTCCGCTGGGTCCATTAGCGAATGGGAATTGAAGTTTTCCTTTAAAAATGGAGTCCTTTAGCTGAATAAAGATTTTATTTTTTTTCCTAGATTTAGTTGGGTCTGAGTTGTAGCTTATGACGTCAGGTCTAACTGGTTCGACATTTTATCTCAAGCGTTGTTTGGTGAAATCATCACTACTTTCTTGATAAAAAGAGATTTATCACCACAAACATACTTTGACCTTTGAATTGATTTATAATTATGTAAACAAACGGCCATTGAACCACATCTTGTGAGGCATCATGGGAATTTGCTCTCGTCTCTTCCCTCAAATGTCTCCTAGGGAAGTCCTGGTCTTTAAAGGTACCACAAAAGAACCCCCAACAGGAGCTTTGGTGAAAGGTCCTCAGGGTTCAATGCTGAGCTGGTGAATGGTGCTTTGGTTCCCGGCTCATAAACTGGGTTAGGGAATGTCCGGGTCTGATATGGAAGCAAAATACTACAGACTGCAGCGTCGTGCTTTCTGTCTGCTGTGTAGTGCTTCTTACAACATCCACACGACACACACGCGCGCACACACACACACACACACACACACACACACACACACACACATATATATATATATATATATATATATATATATATATATATATATATATATATATATATATATATATATATATATATATATATATATATATATATTAGAGAAAGAGGGAGAGAGAGAGAGATCTGAAGCAACTGGAAACTTTTTGCACGTCATAACCAAAGGACGAAGAGAGAATTGTGTGACGAAAATCACATCTGCTCGATCCCATCCGTTCCTCGCTTTCTTTACCTGGGACCAACACCTGAATCTTTTTGTTGTTGTTGTTGTTTGTTAATAGAGGAAAAAAGTTTTTTCTTTCCATGTATTTATTTCATATTGCCAACTTACTGTGCTAATTTTCTTTATTTTCCAGTTGGTTCGAGAGGCGAGATATAAAATTAGACACTTAAATTTCAGGATTTTATATTCCCAGAAACCTCAGTAAGGTGGGTGGGTTCGAATCGCGTTAAGGGGGAAAATAATTAATCCCTCGTTTATTGTCCGTCTGGATTCAAGGCTTGTAGTGGGATAGGTGGGTCCGAAAACTGTGTAGACATCTGTTAGTTAAAAGGTTATTGCAGATCTTTAGATTATATGTGTACATCCGGTAACATTGGCCAGTAGACACTGTAAATACACACACATACATACATACATACATACATACATACATACATACATACATACATACATACATACGTATATATATATATATATATATATATATATATATATATATATATATATATATATATATATATATATATATATTATTGACGACCTCAGTAATTTAACGCTAGTTTATAGAACCTATCAGTAATCAGTTATGAAGTCAATTTCCTGCAGGGGATTACCTGGTGTACCAGAGAAATAATTATAAATCTCTCTCTCTCTCTCTCTCTTAAAAAGAGGAAAATACGAAGAACTTAATGGGAACTGCAATGCAGACCCAATTAGTCTTCAAAGAGCATTTTACCAGCTCTTTAGACTTTTAGACTTTTTTAAGAAATCCGAAGAGAAATGACGTTGGGGATGTGAATATTATTCAGACTTATATCAGCCTTATATCCTCCAGGTAGATAGGTAAATGATGAGGGCTTTTGAAATTTACAACTTCTCGAAGTTTTCAATCCGCTTATCATTCGACCTTTTCAATCCATCATAAAAATTAGTCAACTTTTTTCAGATGCTAAAATTTTCGGTCAAGCGATGAAATTGAACTAAAGTACTAATTAATTAATTATCACCGGTTGGAGGGAAGACTTCCTGACCTGCTTCAGAATTAATTGATAGTTTTTTTTCACTCTTGGCTTTTTGTTTCTCGGAAATTCCAATTGAAGGTTTTCGTTCGTCAGTTATTGATATATATATATTTTTCTCTTTCCCGATAACCAAAGCATTCCTCCAGACCTTCGTTTGGACTTTTATTCTTTCTCTCATTCAGAGATTCTGACTTTTTGACCTCTTTAACAGATGGAGGTGGGTTTTTGTTCCGGGAGAAGGGGAGGGGAGGGGGAAGGGGAGGGGAGAAGAGGAAGGGGGAAGTGAGAGGGGGATGGGGGAAGGGGAGGGGAGGGGAGAGGGCTAAGGGGGAGAGGGGTGGGTAGACGAGGAAGGGGGAGCAGTTTCATTATCGTATAATGAATATGAGAATTTTGCTGTCTTTGAGTAACTGTCGCTCTGGTAACTATTGAAATGATGTAGAAAAGTTTCTGCGTTTGTCTCTCTCTCTCTCTCTCTCTCTCTCTCTCTCTATATATATATATATATATATATATATATATATATATATATATATATATATATATATATATATATGTGTGTGTGTGTGTGTGTGTGTGTGTGTGTGTGTGTACATATAGTAGCAGACAAGTTTTACATATTAAGGTACAAAAGATGATTTATGATGAGAGCAACTGAAATTTTCGGGGTCCAAATCTTCGTCTCACATTAACTACACCAACTAGAAGCGTAGTCAGAATCAAGGTAGTTGGTTGAAAAAGAACTACAGTAGTAATTTTTCACTTGGGACAGTATTATGTCTGCTGTCTGTCTCTGTAGTCCATTCCACAAAGAAAAATTTCTCTTTCGAGTGTTGTTCACGTTGTGCCATTGTTCTGTGAATCAGATGTTGCCCATTCACGTACCTAAGTCAACTTTGTGGTTAAATAATTAATACAACTTTCTAAATATGAGTTTATAGTAACTTTATCTCATTTCACTACATAAGACTATAGTTAATAGGATTTATTTAGGGAGCTATTGACACTCTAGGCCACAGCACTTCGATCACTAAAATATAAAGTGTTAATGTCCATGACTCTTCCTTTATAACTATTATGCCCTATTATACAATATTATACAAGGTCAGATAGGGTCATGACCTCCTTCCACATATGTTTTAAGATCAATGTCATATCAACTTATTCCTCAAAGATTCTCCGTTACCAAAATAAACACACACACACACATATATAAATATTTAATTCTAGTGAAAGCCACAGACAATTGCTTGATATCACCTGGAAAAAAGTTTATATATGTGTGTGTGTGTAAAACTGATTCACAAAAATATGGAACATGATGAGTATATATATAAATAAAGGCCATGCCACGAAGGAAAGTGAAAAGACGGAGTGGTGCTCGGCCTTTCGATTTACTACCCTTTACTTAGAAGTAAGTTGAAAGGCCTAGCACCACTCCCTCATTTCACTTTCTTTCGTGGCATTGCCTTTATATATATATATATATATATATATATATATATATATATATATATATATATATATATATATATAAATATATATATATATATATATATATATATATATATATATATATATATATATATATATATATACACACACATATACCTTTTTTCCAGCTGATATCAAGCAATTGTCTGTGACTTTCACTAAAATTAAATATTTATGTATGTGTGTGTTTATTTTCCCATACGTTAATAGAGATTACGTCGGATATTATTCAACGTTCTATCAGAAATGTACAAACAGGCTTGTTTAGACTTCAAACATAACTGTAAATACAGTTTTGTATTGCTACCAAAATTTTATATGCTGTGTGTAAAGGTGTTTGTATAAACAGTCTTTCACGACCTGAATAACTGCCCTGTCATTCACTGACACGGACCTTTCATGAACCTTAATAGTTTATTATAAATTTTGCGATGTTTTTGTACCAAACGCTAAAGAACACGAGGGAACATTAGCCTTCGACAGATAGGCCTCTCTGACCCCTCATAAGAGCTCTCTGGGATTTACAAGATGCAATTTGGGAAGGGAAGACGCAAGATGTGTTTGTGTGTGTCTGTGAGAGAGAGAGAGAGAGAGAGAGAGAGAGAGAGAGAGAGAGAGAGAGAGAGAGAGAGAGAGAGAGAGAGATGAGGTGAGGTGGGATGGGGTGGGGTGAGACGTTGTAGGGTGAAATGGGATGGGGTGAGGTGAACTGAGATGTAGTAGGGTGAGGTGTGGTGGGGAGAGGTGTGGTGAAGTGGGGAGAGGTGAGATGTGGTGGGGTGAGTTGGGGTGGGGTGGGGTGATGTGAGGTGAGATGGGGTGGGGAGGGGGGATGTGAGGTTAGGTGGAGTGGTGTGAAGTGGGATGGGATGAAGTCAGATTAGGTGGGGCGGGGTGACTTGAGGTGGGTGGAGTGACTTGGGTGGGGTGAGAAGAGGTGGAATGGGGTGACTTGAGGTAGCTGGGAAGAGGTGGAATGTGGTGACTTGGGTGGGGTGGGGTGGGGAGAGATGGGGTAGGGTAGGGAGAGGTGGGGGTGAAGTGAAGTGAGGTGGGGTGGGGAGAGGTGGGGTGGGATGACTTGATGTGGGGTGGGGAGAGGTAGGGGTAGGGTTACTTGAGGTGGGGTGGGGAGAGGTGGGGGTAGGGTTACTTGAGGTGGGGTGGGGAGAGGTGGGGGTAGGGTTACTTGAGGTGGGGTGGGGAGAGGTGGGGGTAGGGTTACTTGAGGTGGGTTGGGGTGGTGAGGTAGGGTGACTTGAGGTGGGATGAGGTGAGCTGAGGCGGGTTGGGGTGACTTGAGTTGGGGTGGGGAGAAGTGGGGGTGGGTTGAAGTGAGGTGGGATGAGGCGAGGTGAAGTGAGGTGGGATGGGGTGAAGTGAGGTGAGGTAAGGTGGGGTGAAGTGAGGTGGGGTGAGGAGGAGCTATCGACGTCAGAATGCGATGAAAAAAGAGCAGCAACAAGTGCCATATACTGTAGAAGTCCCTTCCCGGAGGAGGGGGAGGAGGAGGAGGAGGTCAGCAGCAATCCTCCACGAATAAAAACCAGAACGAAAAGGTTCTTTCTGTACAAGGCCTCTGACACTCCTCAGTCCATCTCAGCCTCTGTTCATTATGACCCAAAGTCGAATGTAAGGGTCGTGTCATGTTAGTTTGTGCCACAGACTTTCACTCAATTTCATTTATATGGACTCCTAATAAAAGATCGGTTTTCCCTTTAGCTTCAGCTCATTTCTCTCTCTCTCTCTCTCTCTCTCTCTCTCTCTCTCTCTCTCTCTTGGCCCAGTGCGAAGATGGTACTCGGTAAAAAGAGCGTGATTTTATGGCTGATATTATTTCGTAGGCCACACTTTTTAAAAATAATGTCTCTGTTGTTGGAATTCTGGCGTCGTCTTTCGTTGCTGTCATATTCAATACTGAACAGCAGCAAAACAAAACATAGCAATGCTTACGTCACGTCATGAGATAAGACGCATGCGCGTGAATGACTTGGGATTCATTCAGACGATTTAGCGAATGTCAATACTTTCAGTTAAACAAATGTTTGAGATGAGACAGGTCTTGTTAGCACCAATCGTTGATGATGATGATATGTTGTTAACATGACATGTCGGGTAATGGATATGTCAATAGTGCGAACAGTTTTATCCAATGTTAGTTTTTTTTTTTATTTATTTTTAGTCAGGGAGGAAAACATATTACCACAGGCTCTCGACAAAAGAATTAAAAGTAGTTGTGTTAATCTTTATTGGATGGTTCTTGCATTCGTACATTCTTCTTCTTCTTCTTCTTCTTCTTCCTTTCACAATTACGATTTTAGCCTTTTCGTTATCACTTTAACCTCACCTAACACCTGCATCAAGTAGCCTTAGAAGAAATAGCTTCTTCTTCTTCTTCCTTTCACAATTACGATTTTAGCCTTTTCGTTATCACTTTAACCTCACCTAACACCAGCATCAAGTAGCCTTAGAAGAAATAGCGCTAACAATGTTTACTATAAATCATATAACTGTCGATTAACGAAGGTGTCTCAGCAATTTTTTGAGTGGGTGAGCATATGAGTGAGTCAGTGAGTCTGTGAGTGAGTGAGCATATGAGTGAGTTAGTGAGTCTGCGAGTGAGCGAGGAAGTGAGTGAGTGAGTGAGTCAGTCAAGTGAGTGAGTGAGTAAATGAGTCAGTGAGTGAGTGAGTCGTTGAGTCGTTGAGTGAATGAGTCAGTGAGTCTGTGAACGAATGAGTGAATGAGTCAGTGAGTCTGTGAACGAATGAGTGAGTGAGGAAGCGAGTGAGTCTGTGAGTGAGCCAGACAAGTGAATAAGTGAGTGAATGAGTCATTGAGTGAGTGAGTCAGTGAGTGAATGAGTCAGTCAGTGAGAATTTCAGTCAAGACCGTTTCAAGATCGATCGTCCTCTGTTCTGACTGAGAGCCGGGAAGTTTTTGTTTCCTAACTATTCATCAACTTTGGCCAACTTACCGAAGTTTTTCTTGCGAATTCGCGCTCAAGTTGCTGATGATATAACAAAGTTATCTCTCTCTCTCTCTCTCTCTCTCTCTCTCTCTCTCTCTCTCTCTCTCTCTCTCTCTCTCTGCATAAAAGCATAGAGTTTTGTAAGTTGCTGAGCTTGCAGATTTTCCCTGTCGCTCCAGTCATCTTTTTCTCACTTCCGCAGAAACTCGAAGGCAACTGCTCAGAAGTTGCGTTCAATCTCGTTCTTTTTAAAAGGTGCTCTTTATGTCTGAGAGAAAAAATTCTCCTCTTGCAGCTCTGCATTTCGGGAAGTATTGTTGCTATATTCTAAAAATAAAATTGTCAATTTTGTCCTTGCCTTTCGATAAATATTACTACATTCTTCAGAAGACGATTGCCGACATTGTCTTTGCATTTCGAAGAGTATTGTTGCAATATTCTTTTAAAAAGAATGGGCCTACTGTCAATTTTGTCTTGGCATTTCGGTAAATATAACTGCATTCTTCAAAAGACTATTACCAACTTTGTCTTCGCATTTCGAAAAGTATTGTTGCAATATTTTAAAAGGAAAATTATTAGTTTCACCTGCTTTGTTGAAAAAGAAAGAAATAAACAAATTAGGAATCTACAGACTCTTGTGATTACTTATTAGGTATCGTATAGTAAAGATATCTAAAATAAAAAAACCTGGTTTATTATAGGCTAGATATAACGCCACAATTAAACCCAGTGGGTTTTCCTGAAGTTTTCAATTTTAAATAAACATGTGAGGTGTTTTATTCCTGTGTACCTGTGTTTGGGCATTGTTAAGCAGACGAATCTTGGATAATGCAAAAATAAATTTTAAAAAAATCTATGAATGATTAATACATAGTCCAGCAGAAAACGAAATCTGTAAAGGATACGAAAATATAATAAGCTAAGAAATGAGAAGTGAGTAGGGTTGTACTGTATACTTATGTATGTATGTACTGTATGTATGTATATACGTGTTGTATGTATATTATTTTCCAAATATGGTATATGGAGTCTTTGGCCTACGAGCAACTACAGTTGTTGTTGTTGTTGTGGTTCCCCAAACTCTGTTATGCCAGGAAGCCTGCACC
>JANJGK010000027.1:6976785-6977807 GCA_039081455.1 Macrobrachium rosenbergii | reverse complement strand
TCCACTCGTTCTTGAACCCATGCTCTCAGATCTTGCCCCGATAGTCCCATGTCCTTCCCAGCGGACATGTAGAATTTGAAATCCTCGTTTTGTTGGGCTCTGGTATTAGCCATCTTGGAATAATGGGTATATGATATGTCTGAGAAGACTCAGGTTGTCTGAAAAGACTCAATTGCAGGAATCTGAAACACTCAATTGTTCAGACTGCAGGAGAATGGATCTGTCCGAATAAGACAGTTGATTAGTAAGTCTGGGGAGACTTTTTGTTAAAATTGGATGTCTTGGAAAGACGTGGTTGTTCTTGGCGAACGAATTCTAATATGCGTCTCGGAAGACGTAGTTGGATTTTGTCACGCTCGGACTTGGCCGGCTGTAGCGTGAAGTTAAGGAGTTGTTCTAACGAACTAGAATGATCAGTCCCGTAAGGGCTTAGATGTGTGTGAACTACACTATATAATGTCTCAAAAGGACTTGATTTTGGGTTCCCGCAGGAATGAGAAATTCTTGCCACGTGCGACGTAGAATTTTTGTATGAGTCTCTGAGGACTGGAATTTGGAGAAATTCTCGCCACGTGCGACGTAGAATTTTAGGAGTCTCTGAGGACTGGAGTTTGGAGGAATTCTCGCCACGTGCGACGTAGAATTTTAGGAGTCTCTGAGGACTGGAATTTGGAGAAATTCTCGCCACGTGCGACGTAGAATTTTAGGAGTCTCTAAGGACTGGAATTTGGAGAAATTCTCGCCACGTGCGACGTAGAATTTTAGGAGTCTCTGAGGACTGGAATTTGGAGAAATTCTCGCCACGTGCGACGTAGAGTTTTAGGAGTCACGTAGGACTTGGAATTTGTGGAATTTGGAGGAATTCTCGCCACGTACGACGTAGAATTTTTGTATGAGTCTCTGAGGACTGGAATTTGGAGAAATTCTCGCCACGTGCGACGTAGAATTTTAGGAGTCTCTGAGGACTGGAGCTTGGAGGAATTCTCGCCACGTGCGACGTAGAATTTTAGGAGTCACTTAGG
>JANJGK010000027.1:6969285-6971785 GCA_039081455.1 Macrobrachium rosenbergii | reverse complement strand
TCACTTTTCATATTCTCCTTCCTGACTCAGAGGTATCCCCTGTTCTGAGAACTTCCACCACGTTAGTCATTTCATAAAATATACAGAAGGATCATTAGCAGCACATCAAACCCCCAAACATGCTACAATACTCACTTTTATTTACCACGTTGCTCCTGTAAGAACACTGCTGTAGATCCCATTTGGCAATGCATTCCAATGAGGCCTGAGAGCCGACACAGTAAGAAAGAATAAAAGGTTTGAGATTATTCTTTGATCTTCATTCAAAGGTCCTCACGAGTCTTCAAAAAAACTCTTAATTAGATGAAAATCCATCAGCAAAAGATCTTTCTCGGAAAGCGCGATTGAAATTACCATTAGATCACGGGACAGTTGTATTATTACTCATATAATTATTTTATTCTGATTGAATGATAGCTGCTTTATCAACAGAGTTCCCAAGTTTTAATTACTCTTATCAGAGGGAATCGTATTCGTCATGATATTAATGATATGCAAACTGTAACTCATGGCCGTTTTTTACCTGGGACGTTGAGTTGTAATGAGAGAATATTTTCTGTTGTTATTCATTAGACTTGGGGAATCTCTGGTTGAAATATAGAGGCTGGAATAGGAAATATTGGAGTTTGTAATCAGCCACTTCGAAATTTTAATTGATCCTCATCAATACTTGTGTAAGTAAATGTACAAAAAACATTATTGTAAATGATTTCATTGAAATACTACAGTATATCACATATCTCATTGACTGTTGTAGTTGTTTAAACATTATTTTGGATTGTATTATAATTATGAATTTCTTTTACTGTACCTCCATTCATGTTCTCTTTCTTCAGTCTTACTTTCCACCCTATAATTACAAGTTTTTAATAGTGCAACTGCTTTGAGGTTTTCTTCCTGTTACACCTTTTAGACTCTTTTGCTGACAATTTCCGTTTCCGCGATGAATGTCCTCATACATCCCAGCGCTTGGCCTATAGCTTAAATTCTATATTCTATTCTGTTCTATTATAATTACAAAGCCTAATCTTTTACATTAATGCAAACTGAATAATTAAGAATCATTTATTATCTTGTATTAGTTACTATGTCTCTTTCCCTTTCAATTCCAGGTTAGCTGTTAGTGGTATGAAGAGACATTCAAATATTTGCCTTTAATTGTCAGGAAACCAATTCCATGCTTTGGTACTGAGGTTCGAACAGAGAAATACATTAACATGAGTGATTAATGTGAATCACAATAATTACTTGTAATTAGTCTAGAATATGCAGTGCAAAAGAGAATGATGACGAAATTTTATGTAATGGTTTAATTTAGCTTTTATCAAAGATATTCCGAGTTATGGTGACTTTTTTATAAATGAGTATATATATATATATATATATATATATATATATATATATATATATATATATATATATATATATATATATATATATATATATATATATATATATGTATGTATGTATGTATGTATGTATGTATGTATGTGTGTGTGTGTATGTATGACTGTGAAATATTTTCCGTTAAAACAGAATTCCATCAAATATAAGCAGCCCGTAAAAATGCCAAAATGTAGAAAGTAAATGCTGTATTTCAGAGACCAAACTGTCTCTCTTTTCAGGCAAACAATGAATGAGAAAAAGTTACAGAAAAGCGGTATTTATACCAAAAGGTCCATAGGTCAGTCCTTACATCACTCCAGTTGACAATTTCTCTTTAATCTTCTTAATCACTGGTTGGAGGAAGATTTGATCTATAAAATCTGAGTCCCAGGCTCCTTTTCAAAGGTTCATCGTATTCCTTTGTTTAATCAAAGCTGATTCCACCATCTGGCTTTTGAACCGACAATTGCTGTTATAAATTATACGAGACATGCGAGTATTCCAGTGTATTCTGTGATTATGGGTATTTATGTGGTTAAAAATAGCTGAGCTCTGTTGTCCGTACCTAACTGAAAGTTTATGCTGTATTAATCTCTGGGGGAATGAGTTACCTGTAAAACGATATAAGATTGGTCACAATCGAGGCAAGGGATTTTGTATATTCCTGAGTCTTTGGGGACTGGCTTTTGTTGGACGTCAATCAGGAATTTGGCTAAGGTATTTGGCTAGGTAAAAGCGCATGGGTTAGAGTTTCCAAGTGTCTGTGTCAACGTCTTAATCCTGTCCAGGTGTGGGATTTTTATTTTATTGTTGCGCATCTCTCTAGTCTTGTTTTGAGGGGGATGGTAGAAGATTGTTAACTTTGTGGATCGCTTTCTCAATTATATGATCAGGGTACCTTAAAGATGACAGCTGCTTATGGATTAGTTCAATTTCCTTTTCCAGGAAACCCAGGGAGCAAATCCGTAAGGCTCTTGAGAATAAATTACAGGCAATGCCAATCTTGATAGAGATGTCATGATAGCTAAAAAAGTGGATGTATGCAAGTGAAGATGTTGGTTTTCTGTATATGGTAAATTTGTATTCTGTCATGTCTCTAATTACTAAAAGGCCA
>JANJGK010000027.1:6959285-6964285 GCA_039081455.1 Macrobrachium rosenbergii | reverse complement strand
GAAAAAGTAACTTACCTCCTCTGAAAATAACTGGGAAATTTTAAAGTTTGGAAACTTATGCCCATCTGTGCCAAACTCCTTTTTTATGTAAACTACCCTTGTCGCTCGGTTACATATATATATATATATATATATATATATATATATATATATATATATATATATATATATATATATATATATATATATTACATATATATATATATATTGCTAAGATTCTGCATTAGATACTTACTGGATTCTGGGCTGCAACGGATAATCAGAGGGAGTTCTTTTACATTACCAAGAATCTACCATATTTTAACTAAAATCTGACTAATAAGACTGGTTAAGGCAGATCCCTAGAAGAATAATCAAAAGAAAATTACTGGTTTAGGGCCTTCTTCATGTGAGGGAAAGATTACGTGAACTCAGAGGGTTCTCTTAATTATATTTACATAACAAACACAGATCAGAAGAATGACGAATTACGGGGAGGATAATGATAAGGTCCTGCTAAATGAATGAATCCTACTCAAGAGAAATCTTCTATGCCAATGATGTCTTCATAACAGAAGCATCACAGATGGGTAGACTAAATGGGTGGGCATAGGCACTGCACATGAGATAGAGCCAGATTTGGTTCCACAGCCCAGGCTGATCTGCAATGAGATGCAATACGGTTACTTGCAAAAATGATAACACTCTCAAAGAGAACTGAGGGAATGTACAGATGGTGCCAAACAACTCAGTTTCAAACACTAAATGCTCAATTACGTTAACACTTAATCACTGAAGGTACTCGCCAATGAGCGAAAATAAATCAGGCAGAGGAATAACGGAATCTTGACTGATTAAAGAAACCTTATTCTGGTGCATTACCTTTATCAAGATGGCAGTATCCTGGTCCAATAGGGTGTAGGCAGTGGAGGGAGGAAAATGCAGGGATGCCACTCACAAAAGTGTACTGGGTCGAGCCTTGAGGTTGAACATGTGGAGGGAGTAAAAAGGGCAGGCAAGAGGGATGGACAGCAAAGTGTCCTCAGTGAAGTTCTGAGCGCTTCTCTCCTCGAACTGCTGTTTCATGGTCCATATATAACGTCTGGAGATTAAGCCTGAGCATCATTTTAGATGGCACTGAAGTCAATGCCTGCTCCATCTCTATAGGGTCACACATGTGGGGTCACCTTCCCAGGTGTCATGGCAGCTGGCGCATGTTCAGGAACTATGTGCCAGGTGCTTTCTCTTTTGGCTCCTCCTTTGCCAGCTGTCAGCCGCTGGCGAAGATTAGCATCTTTGAAGGCTGCGACTAGGGATAAGGATCTCAGCCAGTCGCTTTGAACAGGGAGGTATTAAGGGCTTACCCTACAGGGAAAAAGAGAGAGAATTGGTGAAGGGGCAAATGAAACCCACAGTTTTTTTTTTTAGTTAAAAATAAGTAAAATGAGTTTTATTCTTTTATCCCTTACATTATAAAAACCTGGTGAGGTTACATACATTCATGGATACATACATACATACATACATTACATACATACCTATCTATATATATGTATATATATACACACATATACATACACACACACACACACACACACACACACACATATATATATATATATATATATATATATATATATATATATATATATATATATATATGTGTGTGTGTGTGTGTGTGTGTGTGTGTGTGTGTGTATGTATGTCTGTCTGTGTTTCTGTGTATACATCCAGTACAGGTTCTTTTGAAGTAGAATTTAGAGAAAGGCTTATAAAGGAAAATAAAAAAATAGCCAGGCTGAATAGGTTCTTGAAATTTCATAAGTTGAAACTGTACTTGAAGTTAGAGTTTTCATAGGTCTAGAACAGTCTCTATTGCTTATGGGCATATATCTTGTGGGAAAATGAAACTATATCTTAAATATCTTACGGATTTGAGAATAATTCTTTAAAAAAGAATATTATTAGGAGTCAGAAGGCAGGATAGAGTGAGAAATTATAAAATAAAGGAAATGCAGATGAAATAATGACGAATGGTAGACGGAGATGGCTTGGACACGTCTTTCGCATGGGAGACCAGAACTTGATGGAATGAAAAAGAGATTCCTCTGATGTGCTGTTATGGATAAATTACTCTCAACATCATCTCCATATAATGAAAATTAGACTGGTTGGTTTGTTAAAATATTCTCTTCATTGTTAAAGAAATCACAAAGTTTATAAAAGTCTGAATAACTTTGAAAGACTTAACGTAGAAGTTAAAGCCTTTATCTAATTTCATGACTTATAGACAAGAGGAAATGTGCATTAGACAAACAGCTCTTCCAAACTCTTGGCGTCGTAAAAATGCTTAAAACTTCTCACCTGGAGATTTTCTTTGAGCGAAGAGGAGGAGGAGGAGGAGGAGGAGGAGGAGGAGGAGGAGGAGGAGGAGGAGGAGGAGGAGAGGAATAAGTTCGACCTCCTTTCTGCAAGAGGGAGAAGAAGACTAATGGAGCTTCTCGGATCCTCTAAAGTCTTTATTTAGCAGCGCCTTCAGACACATTCTCTCTTCCTTTTATCCCCTTTAACTTTTTTTTCTAATTTTATTATTGTGAAAGAAAATTGGACCATGTTATGGGTTCCCCTCTTCTCTAGCCGACGTGTTACATATAACGTCTTGTTTACGCCAAAGAACACCGAGGAATGAATGAACAAACAAGGAAGTATTATTGTAGTATTGCCACTTTGAGTCACTTAGACCAAAGTGCTTGAGTTTGAATCTCTCTCTCTCTCTCTCTCTCTCTCTCTCTCTCTCTCTCTCTGAACATTCCCTCTCGTAGACCAGTGTGCTTTGAACTTGAATCTCTCTCTCTCTCTCTCGCTCTCTCTCTCTCTCTCTCTCTCTCTCTCTGGGAACATTCCCTACAAGTGACACTGCATCTGATGCTCGACTAAATTCCTGCAACAACACGAAACAGGAATTCCAATCCCATTATCCTCATCTGTTCAACCTCCAGTAAGCAAGCGGAAGCGAATTCAGGCGACTACTGTCGCCCTTTGGGGATGATTGAAGAAGCCTTTAACTCACTGTGCCCTAAACAGGAGATCTGAAACGCAGTTGGGGGCAGAGAGAGAGAGAGAGAGAGAGAGAATATGGGGAAATAACCGTAAAAGGGGACATTCGTCCCCCTCCCCCCTTAAATGACTCTCACTCATCGCATCCCCTAAAGAAATATGCGACTGCAAATCAGCTCGATGTTTTATCCAATTTAGAGGAGAGGGAAGTTGATTAAACAACCACGAAGTATCAATTTCTTTAAGGCAGTGTTATAGAGATGAAGTCGACACTTTCTCTCTCTCTCTCTCTCTCTTATTGTACCAATGTTACAACTAAAAGCATAAAATAATATTTAAATCCACCGTCACTTGTCCAGCACTAGAATCCACTACAGAACCTCCCACTAAGATCCCACTTTGTCGAGATCATTCAGTGATAACAACTGATCACTAACTGCAGTATATTGATGTTTTTGTCTCAGCTGGCCTTGTGCAAACACGGGTTCTTGCTCTCGGGCAGCCCCTAGTATCAATGAAATAACGATAAACACTTCGGAGATGTTAGAAATGCTACTACAGAAGGATTCGCTTTACTTTCATTATATTTCTTCCAAAGTTTCTTGCTTAGTTGTTCGTGTTTTCTATTCTTCAGCCGAAAACTCCTTTTCTCTCTTGTCAGACGATTTTATTTACCTTTTCTCTTGTGTTATTCAAAGGTAAATGAAAAACAGGATTTGGTTTGCCTGGTTCAGTAGATAGTTGTCAACACCCGATATATGTCGTTAGTTTTAAAAAATAATCTCAGAAATTTGACTTCATATGATATAATTTTGCTTGCAGATATCATGTGAGAATAATAATAAAAACACATTAAACTGGAAAAATTATTATCTCTTTGTTTATTTTTTTTTACCATTTCAAGGGGGAGGATTAGTGACTTCTATATCATCCATTTTACCTGAAGAAAAATGATTCAGCTGAGTGGGATAATATTTCTCCTTTTCCTTTTACGTTTGTGAAGACATATTTAACAGTAAAAGGAAAATTAACTTTACATTTCAACGTCTTATTTTTCTTAAAGTCTGCGTGATCGATTATTTTTTTAATAGTTTACAAGTCTGCTTAATCGATTATTTTTTTAAGAGCTGACTTTAAAGTCTTCCTGATCGATTATTTTTTTTATTATTAGCTGACCTTAAAGTCTGATTAATCGATTATCTTTAATAGATGACCTTAAAGTCTGCTTGATTGATTATTTGTTTTAATAGCTGACCTTGAAGTCTGCTTGATTGATAATTTTTTTAATAGCTGATCTTAAATTCTGCTCGAGCGATTATTACTTTTTTATTAATAGCCAACCTTAAGTCTGCTTGATCGATTATGTTTTGTTAATAGCTGACTTTAAAGTCTGCGTGATAAAAAATGTCTGTTTGATCGATTATATTTTTTTTATTAATAGCTGACCTTAAAGTCTGCTTGATCGATTATGTTTTTTTAAAAGCTGACTTTAAAGTCTGCGTGATAAAAAATGTCTGCTTGATCGATTATATTTTTTTTATTAATAGCTGACCTTAAAGTCTGCTTGATCGATTATGTTTTTTAATAGCCGAACCTAAAGTCTGCTTGATCGATTATTTTTTTTTAATATCCGACCTTAAAATCTGCTTGATCGATTATGTTTTTTAGTATATGACCTTAAACTCTGCTTGATCGATTATTTTTTTATTATCTGATTTTGAGGTCTGCTTGATTGATTATGTTTTATAGTAGCTGGCCTTAAAGTCTGCTTGATCGATTATTCTTTGTAATAGCTGACCTTAAAGTCTGCTTGATCAATTATTTTTTGTAATAGTTGACCTTAAAAGTATGCCTGATCGATCATGTTTTTAATAGCCGACCTTAAAGTCTGTTTGATCGATTATTTTTTAATAGCTGACCTTAAAGTCTGCTTGATCGATTAAGTTTTGTAATAGCTGACCTTA
>JANJGK010000027.1:6936785-6954285 GCA_039081455.1 Macrobrachium rosenbergii | reverse complement strand
GTTAAACATCATCATTAAGTGAACTTAGCATTTATCGTTTTGAAATTTATAAATCCTCGTCTGAAGAGCGATATAAAAATGAAGCGCATATATTTCTTCTGCTGAAGATGCAAAATTTGTAGAATGAGTAGTAAACAGAAGAACTGGCACAACAAGAAGAGTATTTAAGTTAACAAACTCACTTAAAGGACACATTCTAAAAAAAGAAGGATGATATGAATGGTAAGTCTGACGAGAATAGGTACAGTCACTCAGGAAAGTCAGGTAACTCACAAAAAATCTGGATAATTTAAAGTCCTGCTGACCGAACTTTCACTGAAGGTGGGAGTGACAGCAGCTATAGTGTATCTGCCTCTGTGCAAGGTTGACCCAGTGTTGGAATTTCATGGCATTTCTAATTTCTGAAAGCTGGGCCAGGAGATGCTGTATCTTACTAACATTTGTTGGTGTTGTGGATATCTGAAGGAAATCTGACAAGATAAGCAGTTGCTGTGTCTTCCTAGAGGAACATATAAACTTATGATGTGGATTTTGTTCAGGCAAAAGGAAAAAGTGCAAGTTGGGAGCTTTCTGTAGAGGAGGGTACTTCAGCAGCTTCAGGAAAGATTCTGGTTCCTAGAAAATGCCAGATCCTTCCGGGAAACAATAGAAATGTCAGCAACACATATAGCACATGTATGTATCAGAAAAACTGGCCCAGAACTGAAGATGGACTCATGTAAGTCGCGTCAGACTCCCATAAACTTTCTTTCATAGCTTCAGCAATTGAAATTTTATTCTGCTCTTAACCAATAGAGGGGCCATTGTTTACATTTTACAGTGGGACTAAGATTCTGTGCAGTATCCCATCTGCCTAAGCTGCTCTGCTTCCAGCCTTGTGTTTTTCATTTGCTCCTGTTGAGCTTGTTCCATTTAACTGTCTAACTCCTTTTGCTCTTACCTTGTTCTATTTTCAATTGTTACTTGCAAACAAATGCTTCAGGCACCCCCATTTGAGAGTCTAGCAATGTAACTAATTGGTTATAGTACACTAATAATAATTATAACAATATCCTCTTTTATTTATGCTCTTTGCTAATTCTCGGTATGACTGATTTTTGCTCTCAGCAATATAGTTCAAGGACCAGATGAACATCATTCTTGGCTCATTTTACTTTGAACATGCCACACTAATCTGCCAAGTATTGCAGTTCTTGGCAACTCCAAAAGGTCCAGTCCTAAGAATAGATATAATATCCTGATCTTTGTCGTTATAGGAAGGATTTCTTATCCTTAACTATTTCAAAATGCTGAACACTTTTTAGCCAGGATCTCTGGATCTCATTTCTCATCTAGTTCTTGCCAATTCTGATTCTCCCTTTCCTACTACACTGCCGCCCCTAATCTTACACACTCGCCTACATTATCTTAGTGTGGGGTTTCTAAGATTCTTGCTTAGTTGAAGCCCCCAAGGTCTGTGATTTTTGCCATACTCCAAATGGAATTTACATATA
The DNA here is from genome assembly GCA_039081455.1 of Macrobrachium rosenbergii. Taxonomy (NCBI): domain Eukaryota; kingdom Metazoa; phylum Arthropoda; class Malacostraca; order Decapoda; family Palaemonidae; genus Macrobrachium; species Macrobrachium rosenbergii. Next base: position 6,952,792 of record JANJGK010000027.1, on the reverse strand, counting down.
AAATGGATCCTCTACTTTAAACCATTATATTGTTCATATTATTGGGAATATGGTTCTGGCTTGAATCTTTCAAATTGATATTTGGTTATGTTATCTTCTAACACTGGTAAAGTATCCAAAAGTTTTCACAGCTCTAACTTTCTCAAACATCCTGAATCCAACTCTTAATATCGAGACCACCAGCTTAGTACTTGCAAGACAATATCCGCTGTGGATATCTTATTATGTCGATGCATAATATCCTCTGTAAGAGGTGGAGTTGGGAAGTCTATTGATATTACCCCTGATACCCCTGAGGCCCTTTACAGCTAACGACTTTATTTAATGCTTATATTCATCTATTTTTCATCCATTGTTGATGATGGCACAATAACAACTTCCCCTTCTTTGTTTTAAGTGACATTCTTTAGGGTTGTGTCTGTCATTTTCATCCTTGACGTATTTCAGTACAATCTGTTTTCTTACTATGACCAATGATCCAGCTGCAACTTCTTGGCTTCCTCCTTTGTCTACCCTCAATCTCTAATCAATCATCGGAAAATCATCACAACAAAGCTATTCTACTGATGGTCTACATTTTAAAGATGTAAAATGATCCTCCGTTCGTATAATACATTTGTTTGTTGGCTCAGTAGGAAAGAATGGTAATAATTGTACTTCAAAAAACTGTACCAAAATCGCAGCAAGCTTTTGGGGTTGATCATTCTCACATGATTCCGATCAACGATAATTGTTGCAGAAGAGTAGGAATCTTACAGAGACATTTCCTTCCTACTCAGCCATCAGAAACAGCAACGCAGCCAGGATGTAAGGGCAGGCTTGTAGACACCTGCTTCTGTTAGTGGTTTCTGTGAAAGAAATAACACAGGTGATTAGATATTAAATACTGTCAAAAATACGCGTAGTAGGTAATACTGCCCTAAAATGGAAGACTGCAGTATCTGCAAAAGAACAAAACAGAAAAATGGCAGATACTCCCTTGCCGTACTGCTGATTTTGCGGATACAGCAAATGGGACCCCTAAATACTCGTGGAAAGCATTGAAGAATCATTCTGAAACTGCAGTAACATATGTATTAATGTTTCACAAGCCCAATAGGTGGTATATCTCAATTTCGAAAATTTTGCAGATACTGCACTTTTCCATTTTAGGGCAGTATGTTTCTCCTTCGAATCAATACATAAAGAAAATCTTAAAATTTTCAAAGTAATTCATAACCAACTACACAAACATGGTCGCTTAGTGTGGTAAGGCTTGTTGTGGACTTCTGAACTCTTCAAACCAACAGAAACCTAATTTGAAATGTGAGCGACTCAAGTAATTTGCATTACCTTTAAAATAACATTACGCAGGACAAATATTAATAACAGGGATTTTCATGCATAAAGGGATTACGCCCGGCTAATCATGTAATTTTACCTAATCGCCTTATGCAGCGTGACTAATATTGGATCACCCGGGCGTTTAGTCCGCTCGCATTAGCTTTGTAATTTGCTTTCATTTATTCATAGTAATTCGCTTCTGTCGGGTTTGTGGTCAAGCTTTTGTTGTTGTAAATGCTATCACACAGATATAACATTACATATATATTTAAGAGCTTGTAAATTGGCTCTGCTGCATTGTAAATATATATATATATATATATATATATATATATATATATATATATATATATATATATATATATATATATATATATATATATATATATATATATATATATATATATATATAAATAATATACATATATATATATATATATAAATAATATACATACATGTATACACACACACACACACACACACACACACATATATATATATATATATATATATATATATATATATATATATATATATATATATATATATACATACATAAATATACCTACAACTTCCGGAGCAACAGGTCGAAGAACAATCCAAGGCGGGTCAGGGAAAGGCACTGTCCTTATGCATTTTATTATAATATGCCGACGTTTCACAACTCCTCATAGTTGCATTTTCTAGGCTGCAAGCAGCGAACATGGCAATCCGTAAACTAATAAAATCAGAATTACAAATTAAAATTTATTCTGAATGCTTATTGTAATTTTAATTTGTAATTCTGATTTTATTAGTTTACGGATTGCCATGTTCGCTGCTTGCAGCCTAGAAAATGCAACTGTGAGGAGTTGTGAAACGTCGGCATATTATAATAAAATGCATATGGACAGTGCCTTCCCCTGACCTGCCTTGGATTATACATGTGTTATATATATATATATATATATATATATATATATATATATATATATATATATATATATATATATATATATATATATATATATATATATATATATTTATTTATATGTTTGTGTGTGTGTGCGTGTTAATATATAAATTACGCATTAATGATGAAAAAATTCCTTTACGTTTGATGACAATATATATATATATATATATATATATATATATATATATATATATATATATATATATATATATAAATATATATATATATATATATATATATATATATATATATATATATATATATATATATATATATATATATATATATATATATATATTCTCACATAAAAGACAGCAAAACGTGAATTTTATATCTTTCTACATCTGTTGGATGGTAAACCTACAAGTTTGTTAGATGGTAACTTTACAATTTTGCAGTCCAACCGACATAGCAAGGCATAAAACTGACATATTTTGTTACTCTCCATGTGGGAAAACATAAACATAAAGGGGGTTCACAAAATATTTGCTTGAGAAAGGAATAATTTAGTGCCAGTAGCAAACAAGGTTACATATTTGTGACATCATTCTTATGTGATCCTGACGAAACAACGTGGCTTAGAGAAGCAAAGACGACCAATTGTATAACTTTTAACGAGAGAGAACAGATACTCCCTTGCCTTCATACCGATTTGGCAGATACTGAAATGGGACCCCCTAAATACTCGTGGAAAGCATTGAAGAATCATTCTGAAACTGCCTTAACTTGTGTATTAGTGTTTCACGAGCCCAATAGGTGGCATAGCTCAATTTAAAAAATTTTGCAGATACTGTAGTTTTCCATTTTAGGACACTTTAGGTCACGTGGTGTGGAGAAACAAAAATTTTCCGCATGTAGCAAACTAAATTTGGCAAAAAAAAAAAAATAAAGCATATTCTTAAACTGATCGCAGGGTCAAATTTCATGATACTCGACAGCCTCTTCAATCAAATGCAAAAAGCAAGTGGGAACCAGTATCTTATGTCTGGCCTCTGCCTGGCCAGCAGTGCCTCAGTAATGCATTCGAATCATAAATACAATAAACCCGCCGGATAACGCATCCCTAATTCGCGCAGCCTGCGATGCTTCATTTATTCCATTTACAACGCAAATTGCACGAGTAACACGAGTACTTTCGACCGAACGAATACTTCCAACTTAGTGTACCTTCCGCAGTGCCATGGCAAATGCCGAGACGTAAATTCAGAGGATGAAGCAAATACGTCATATATTTGTAATGCTGTTTATGTTTTGTTAACAGGCATTAATAATCATGTTCAATTCACAGCAATATAAGTAGACAAAGTAAACTGTATTTACACATTAAGCTAATTACTACCTGTTTTTTAATACGCAATGAAGATCAGTAGAAATAAATGTCAGTTACTTTTAATTACATGAGTGTCAATGATTCCTGTGGGCACCAGAAGAGTTAGAAGACCTAGACCTACTTGGATGAGAACTAAGAGATGATAGGCAGGAGATGAGTGGAGATTTGTAAAAGTGAAAGCACAGGAAAGTAAGGCAGAATTTCTCAGTTTGCTTTTTCATAGTATTGGATGAAATGATGATGATGATGAGTGATTAATGGTGGAAGAATGGAAGGTACTGAATGCAGGATACCTGCCAAGGATCTGAAAACGTAGGTATCCAAGGAGGCAAAATTTGGGATACATTGTGTGGCTGTTGAGCTAATTCCTATTTATGGAAGTGATCAGAACAAAACTGTTTTATCACTGGTCAGTCATGTGGAGAGACCAAATATCAAAATGTTGGGTAAAGTCTGTACAGTTTCAAAGTTTTATTGGTCAGAAGAAGGGGTCTGAAAAGGTTTTGGGTAGATGGGAAGGCAGAGGTACTAGAATGAAGGGGCCTTAGAGTGCATGTAAGATACGGTAGCGCTATGTGTGTCTGTAAGAAGGGATCGATGTACTGCTGATACGAAGCAAATGAAGTTGTGTTTTTCTGCACAGTGTCTCATGCTTGATTTCCCCATAAGGGGTAGTGCCATCAGTGCACCTCATGTGATGCACTGTAGGCATTACTCAAGGTTCTTTGCTACATTCCTTCGACCCCGTAGCTGCAACCTCTTTCATTTCTTTTTCTGTATCTCTGTTCATATTCTCTTTCTTCCGTCTGACTTTCCACCTTCTCCCAACAATTGATTCATAGTCTAATTGCAAAAGGTTTTCCTCCTGTTACACCTTTAAAACCTTCTTACACAGTTTCCCTGTCAGTGCTGAATGACCTCACAGGTCCCAGTCCTTGGCCTTTGGCCTAAATTCTATATTCAAATTCCAATTCCTCGTGCTTGATTCAACAGTTAACTGATGAACATAACAGCAAGAAATTTTGTTTCATCTGTGCCAAGAAAATTACCCTGTGTAGTGTAGTCAGCAAACAGTTAATGAATGAGAAAAATATCACAGGAAGGAGAGAGAGAGAGTTTGACCTACCTCTGTAAACATCAGGAGTCAGATTGATGATGAGGGGAGCCGAGAGGTTGACTGTGTCGTCGTCGTACGTTGTGTGGGATCTGGAAGACGTCGGCGCTCCTCCTAGGCTGTTGTACAGATGGGTCATCAGCGTCGTCGTGTAAGCACCTACGGTCGTGATCGTCGACGAAGTTGGTGGCGGATCGATGGTTGTAGTGATTTCTGAAGGGGAGAAGTTTCTTACTCTGAATTACCCTTCCTCACACCATGGAGTGCTCAGTAATATTCTTACAGGATCCAAAGGCAACATAGTGAAGACTCAGAACGGCCTAAGCTGTTATTCCCAGACTACTGTATAAACTGAGTGCAAGAGAATTTCTTCTACTACACAAGCACACACACGAGTCGCTCTTAGAGTATAGAGTGCCATTCTTTTAACGAAGGGTTTTGGAAATTAATATCAAGCCCAAAGTTCCTTAGAAGTTCAGCTGTGTCTTACTATATAGGTTAACTTTCTTATTGCTTGCTTTCACAATCTAACACATACTCTGCATGCCAATAGAAATTGTAATTCCAGTGTAGGTATATATATTTGTATGTAGTGGGCTTTATTGTACCCCAGTGGATCTAAGCAAAGGGGCATTCTAATTTCAAGAAAAAAGTTTTGTCAATATATTTGTTTTCTTCTGTTGCCTGATTTTGTTGTCAATATCATTAACATTGGGACAACAGTTTAACATTTTAAATAAATCAGTTAATCGCTGGATTAAAGCAAGTTAAAGGATGGAAGAAAAGTAATGTCACAATGAAACACCGGAAGGAAAAACTGGGTAAAAACCACAAGACAGCAAACGTTAACCTTAGGAGACAGAATGTCGTACAAGGAGAAAGAAAGTCCTAACCTCTTAAAGTTGTGGTGTAGGAGCCTTGACCTTCCTTGTTTCTTATCGAGCAAGTGTAGCGCCCGAAATCCCCTGGAGTAAGTTTTCTAATCTGCAAAGTCATATTATGCCTGGGAAAGAAGGAACATTATGTGGAAAATTAATGAACTGGGTTCCAGTCATATGCATTCAGATGGGAGCAACAAGCAACATCTTACTTTCCACCCTCTCCTAACAATTGATTCAAAGTGCAACTGCAAAAGGTTTTCCTCCCATAACACGTTTCAGACCTTCTTACCGTTAGTTTCCATTTCAGCGTTGAATAACCTCAAAGGTCCCAGCGCTTGGCCTTTGGCCTAAATTTCATATTCCATTCCATTCCATTTCTTCATTTGTATTCAACATACAGTACACACTCGAATTTTGCAAAGGATAATTGTTCTGTAATCTCTTCAAGTCCAACATTGGCTTGTGCAGTCTCTTCCCAAGCCTCAGGGTGCGCCCACTCTACAGTAGGCTACTTAACTCACACACATCACAAAAGTGGGAATACAAGTTAACAGTTTATTGGAAGTCTGACCAGTGCTTCATGTGATTAAACAGCATTGGTCAAAGAATTGTTCCCCGCTTACAGGAGTTGACATTTTTCAACCTGAATGTGATATGTGATAAGATGCTGACATATGTTTATGAATGTAGTGAGGATGCACCCTTAGCATATGCTCTGCTGCCTTCTTTGCTGATTATATGCTTTAACTCCTCTATTCTCTCACCTACTGATTCCATTCTGTGTCTATCCATATTAGCATTAATTGCCCCTTCTTCCTGGTATTCACTCATATTTACTAGCAACTTTCTCATCATACTTACATTTTGCAGCTCACTAGTTTCAGCAGTTAAACTGCCATGGAGACAAATACTTGGTCTCAGACACACTATTATGCCAAACCAGACATTCTCCTGTCTATATTTTCTTTTGCTCCTGTATTGCTTCTGTCATAAAAACTTTTAATCGGTATCAACAACTTATCTTCTGTACTATTGTACTATACAATCCTATTTATCAACTGTATCACTAGTTTTTTTGTAGGTTCATGTATGCCACACACTTCTTTTATATCATGACTGTTTCTTAGTAAACAAATGAGTCACACAAACTCTTCCTTTTTTAAACTAACATTTCCTCCTTTATCAGACATTAGAATGTTCAAAATCCCTTATCATTATAACCATTAATCCACTGTAATTGGAGATACTGATGTATATGTTGTATCAATTAATGTAACTAAAATTCAACAATGTGCAGTAAATGCTAACACTCAGGAAGTTAATGAAAACTTACGTGTAAGGTGGATGTCCATCCTGTATAGTATTGGTGAAGTATTCTTCCGTAAGACGTCGTAGTCCCAAATGATTCTCCAGGATCCACATGACATTAGGAGCTGGGAAAGCGGCGTAGAGGCAAGTCAGGCTCACTGCCTGCCCAAGATGGGCCCAGATTTGGCTGCCAGGCCCCCTGACCTTAGGCGCGAAGTACACGTTCAAGACGACTCTTTTGCTCTTCGATGGCGGATAGCCGTTGCTTGCGATGCAAATGTATCCCCCAGCGGTCTGTTGGTTTACGTGTTCCAGTATAAGCTTTCTTTTCTCCCAGCTTTGAACTGAGGGACAGGGAAGTCGGAATTGTATAAACTGGTTTTTAGTAACAATTGTGGGTAACAGTGAAAAGGAGTTGCTCATGCTATTTACACGAGTCCTGGCCTACTTGAAAGGAGATCAAAGATATAATTCAAAAGGGATGCATCCTAACTTAACCTATACAAGGACACCGTTGCCTGTCTTGGCCAAGGTGGGGCTTTGCCCCTCGGGACACTCCACCTCAATGTGACGACATACATAACGTAATAACGTGTACAGAACTTTATCATATGTCAGTATACAGTACTTATCATCATTTGTCAGTATAAATTTATCATCATTTGTCAATATAAATTTACCATTTGTCAATATAACTTTAATCATCATTAGTCAGTATAGCTTTATTATCAGTTTTCAATATAACTTTATCAATTGTCAGTATAACTTTATCATCATATGTCAATATGCTTTATCATCATTTGTCAGTGTATATTTATCATCATTTGTAAATATGAATTTATCATCATTTGCCAATATAACTTTTATCATCATTTGTTTTGTCAGTATACTTTATCATCGTTTGTATAACTTTATCATCATTTGTCAACATAACTTTATCATTCGGCAATATAAATTTATCATTTGTCAATATAAGTTTAACATATGTCAATATAACTTTTATCATCATAATTCAATATACTTTAGCATCATTTGTCAATATCACTTTATCGTTTGTCAGTATAACTTTATCATCATTTGTCAATATGACGCCAGGTAAATTTTCACCAATCAGTCAATCGTCATTTGCCCAAGAACAGCTGAAAGACGAACGCCTATTGAGGTCAATTTGGCCTGAAGAAATTCCGAGATTCAGCAGCCCTCATCTCCTGAACAAGTGAACTCTTTTATTACCAGAAAATAAATATGATTGAATTGAATTGAATATAGAATTTAGGCCAAGGGGCAAGCACTGGGACCTAAGAGGTTATTCAGCTCTGAAACAGAAACTGACAGTAAGAAGGTTTGACAGGTGTAACAGGAGGAAAACCTTTTGCAGTTGCACTATGAATCAATCGTTAGGAGAGGGTGGAAAGTAAGATGTAAGAAAGAGAATGTGAAAGGAGGTACAGTAAAAGGAACGAAGGGGGTTGCAGGTAGGGGACGAAGGCACGCTGCAAAAACCCCAAGCAATGCCTACAGTGCACCGCATGAGGTGCACTGACGGTCTACCCTCCTACGGGGGAAAAATAAATATGTACGAAGAATTACTGTGCAGTTTTCGTAACTGGGATGGCGTTTTGGAAAGAACTGTTTGTTTATTGTTCCCGGCTGATGTAATCCGCTAAATCAATTTATCATCCAACCGAAGATTTAAAATTTTTCCAGTTATGTAAATACTCAATTGCATAGTTAATGTCCTCAGCCCCATTCTTTATGAGTTTTATTCATTGCAAAAATATTCATTTTCCTTTCCTTTTGCTTGCACAACGCAATATGGAATAAAATTATGTCATATCAAAAGATGGGTGGGAGTATGGGTAACACTAGTGGCTGAAAAAACTACACGTTACTACAACTTGCAACAGATCTATGGGGCCTGGTGTGAGCAGCAAGAGATTTTATATGTATATATATGTGTATATTTTATATGTATATATATATATATATATATATATATATATATATATATATATATATATATAAACTATTGCATGTATGTTTAATATATATATATATATATATATATATATATATATATATATATATATATATATATATATATATATGCATGTGTATATATATTATGTACACAAGGTCAGTTATTTTAATAAATCAGCAGAGAAGAAATAAACACCAATTACGCGCAAACCAAAAGAAGCAAAAAAGGTAAATATAAAAAAAATCAAGAAAAGAGCTAAACATCCAACCATAACCTCACCGTACGTGGAAGAATTGAGCCTGATCCAACTGTAGTCTTCTCTGAACCACTTGTAGGAATAGTGCAGCAGATAATTGCATATTTCATAAGAATCGTTCAGATAGTGAAACAAGCATGAAATTTTGCACAAGTGCTCTTTAAAGTTCCCTCTATCAGAAAAGGGCGCTGGCCACGCAAAAAATTTAATATGGCGGCCAAATTCCAAGATGGCGGCCAGTATCGACAGATTTTGGCTAATTTTTCACTAGAATGGCATGTATTTGCTTCTAGCAATATGGTAAAGCTCTTCCATACTATTTCTTGTGAATATTATGTTTCTGTAGCTTCCCAGTACAGTTTACCTTTAAATATGGGGGCTATATGGCTGCCAAGAAAAGGTAGAAACAATAATTATAATGAGAAATAATGCCCGTTCAACAATTATCGTTTTAAGCATGGATCTTGGTTTCTGTGGTTTTAGGTCCTAATGAGGCCATCTCTTTCGAATAACTCATCAATTTTGAAGGAAAATTAATAAATGTAAAAGAGTGTATGTCTGCACACAACCAGGGCACACTGGTGACATCACTGCTGTGTAACTCAGCATGGGGTTCAGTGCCAGCTAATCCAGCTTTACTAATCCTGTAGTCTTAGACTAGTAGTTGTAGTATAGTTTAGTTTAGTGTCCCAAATGCTTTCTAACAGCCCCAGACCAGCTATAGTTAGAATGCCGCACCTGAATAGACAGGATGTGCCAGCGCGGGAGAGCCGAGCCAAGGGTATGGGGGCTGTACATGATGGTTCATGTACTTACCCGGATGGTGTACAGATCACACGGGACTTAAATGGCACTGGATGAATGATCGGGCTAGGTGTAGGGAGACCGAACCTAGTTGAATCCCATACAGGAATGTGTGCTTTGTTTAAGGTGGTAAAAGGATAACCCCTCGGCCTTAATCAAAAGTGAAATCATGGCAGAATGTGATGCCAATCCAATATTGAGCAGTAGAAAAACAAACTGGAGTTTGTGTTGTCTTTGTCAGAAGGACAAAAGAGGTGAGCACTTGACATCACCTCCAAGTCATCATGTCCTAGACCATGATGGGTACACAATGCTGGCAAGGAACATTCCCATGTTCAGTGAAATTAATGAAATGCCACTGATAATGGATCCAGCAAGGCTGGATGAAGGTGATGGCATAGAGGCCACTCTCAGGAAAAATGCAGCAAAATACCATGTGAACTGTCGCTTGTTGTTTAACAACACTAAACTGGACCGTGCAAGAAAGCGACAATCCAATGACCAGACCAGCAACACTGAGACTAGTCGTGCAAAACTGCGCCGAACCAGTCATGACAATGAAGTTTGCATTTTCTGTGAGAAAGTGGCACCTGCATCTGATCTCAGACAGGCTAGTACTAAGGGCCTTGACTTGAAATTGCGTGAATGTGCAGAGATACTTAGTGATGGCAAGCTCCTTGCTAAGTTGACTGGTGGGGATGTCATTGCACAGGAGTTTAAGTATCACCAATCCTGTCTTTGTGCCCTCTACAACAGAAAAAGGTCCTACCTGAGGAGCCTTGAGAAAGACCAAGGTAGCACTGAGTCAGAATCAGATGTGTATCCACTAGTTCTGTCAGAACTGATGACATACATTGTTGAAAACAACCTTTGTTCAGATGATCCAGTCACATTTCGGCTGGCAGATATTTGCCACCTCTACCAACAACGTCTGGAACAATTAGGTGTAGAGTCACCAAGTGTAAATTCCACGAGACTCAAAGACAAACTTCTGGCAGAAATTCCAGAACTTGAGGCTCATAAATCTGGCAGAGATGTATTACTTGCATTTCAAAAGGATGTGGGAAAAGCACTTGCTCAATCATCTGATCTTTCAGAGGAAGTTATCATTGCTAAAGCAGCAAATATTCTCAGAAAGTCTATACTTGATCATCAGTCACGGTTTGATGGCACATTTTCTGAGGCTTGTGTACGAAATTCTGTGCCTCCTCTCCTGCTCCAGTTTGTAGGGATGGTTGAGCATGGGGCTGACATCAAGTCACAGTTACGATTTGGAGCATCAAAGTCAGACCAGGCCATTGCACAGCTCATGCAGTTCAACTGCTACAAAGAGGGAGCAACAACTCATAGACACTCCTGGAGAGTCATGTTACACTAGAAGACAAAGAACCAAAGACTGATGTCCTCATTGTAGATGGATCAGCTTTGGTCCATGCCTTGCCACCAAAGAAAGGAAAGACCTTTGAGGGCTATGCACTTTGCGACTTCTTGCCTGTGATACAATCCTATAGCAGCAAGTACACATCATCACATCTTGTATTTGATGTATACAATACATCCAGCCTCAAAGCTGAGACCAGGCTCCAACGTGGTCAAGGAGGAAGGCGCAAGGTGACAGACAAGAACACAATTCCATCCAACTGGCGCAATTTCCTAAGACACGATGCCAACAAGACAGAGTTGTTCCAGTTCCTGGCAGACAAAGTTGCCCAGATGTCTGCCACAAATGTTGTCATTGCCACGAAAGGGTCTGCTGTCCTCAGCACTCATGAGGCTAGTCTTCAGGGACTGGAAAAGTGCTCTCATGAGGAAGCTGACACCCGCATCTTTCTCCATGCCAAATATGCCACAGAACATGGAGCCAAGACCATCACGGTTAAAGCAAATGACACAGATGTTCTTGTCGTTGCAGTCAGTGCTTTCTCCACTCTCCACAATCTAGGGCTAGAGAAGCTATGGGTGGCATTTGGCCAAGGCCAGAGCCTGCGCTGGATTGCTGTGCATGACCTGTGCAACTCTCTGGGCCAGGAGAAGGTGAATGGCATGCTCTTCTTCCATGCGTTCACAGGCTGTGATACAGTGTCAGCCTTCCGGAGCAAGGGCAAGAAGACCGCCTGGCAGACATGGAACATCTTTCCAGAGGCCTCCACTGTGTTCTCCAAACTGAGTCACTACCCTCTCAGAGTGGAAGAGAGTGACCTGAAGGTCCTGGAGAGGTTTGTCATACTTATGTATGAAAGATCCAGCACTGCTGGCACTGTGGATGAGGCTAGACTTGATATGTTTGCCAGAAAACAAAGGGCATATGAGGCCATTCCACCAACCAGGGGAGCTCTCCTCCAACACACCAAGCGTGCTGCGTACCAGGCTGGTTGTGTGTGGGGGCAGGCCACCCAGTGTCAGCCACAGCCAGAGAACCCTGCTGAGTGGGGATGGCAAAAGTCTGGTGAAGCATGGTAAGTCCTCTGGACAACCAACTCGCCCTTAGCCAAGAGTTGCCAACAGCTTACCAAATGTGGATGCAAAGCAGGCTGTCGGGAAAGGTGCAAGTGCTACAAGCTGGGTCTTCCCCGCACAGCTCTGTGCACTTGCAAATGTGAAGTCTAGATAAATATTGCCCTCTCTTCAGTAGATAATCTAGCTTGAGCATCCAACGTGTCATGCTATGCCTACCTTCTTATCCTCGAATTTTTCAAAGGTGTAGGTTGAGAGACCTATACATAGATTGGTTGCGTTTAGTCCGTATTTCTCTTCTTTTCTTTTTATGGTTACAGTCTTAGACACAATGTTGTATGTGACCATACCATTACTATTTCAGTTGAAAATAGCATATTAGTTAAACTGTCTGATCACATGAATATACCATTAAATAAAAACAGTTGGTCTCTATGTCTGCTAGCGCTGTGGATAGAAAAAAAAACTTTTATGGCAACCATTTTGTACGCCATCTTGGTTACAATTCATTTAGTAAGGGTTTTCAATAAAATGTGTGGTATGGAACATTTTTATAACCTAAAAGTCGAGGTTTAAAAAAAAAAAACTGGCATATTCCATCCAATAGATGCTCCCAAACCAGTGAATCTCAACATAGATGGCGGCCATTTTGAAAAATAGCCGCCATCTTGGATTTTCAGGTGGCCAGCGCCCTTTTCTAAGAGAGCGTAGTCTTAGGAATGTTTGTGCCAAATTTCATGCTTGTTTCACTATCTGAACGATTTTTACAGCAATCTGCTGCACTAAAGGGGTTGGGGTTCCGTGGGCGGAGCAGCTGAGGACTGCTTTCATTCCCTCCATCACCCACAGCTCCTCGTCTTTGTCGTCCAACACTGGCGCTTCTGGAAGGGCAATGTTTGTAAATATATATATATATATATATATATATATATATATATATATATATATATATATATATATATATATATATATATATATATATATATATATATATATATATATACATATATATATAATATGTAGTCTACTGGTCACTTTTTACCAAATACTTAAGTCATTGTAATAGCCACAATGCTCTCTTATCTTTCCAAATTCTTCATGCTTTTTGGATACACATGTCACTACAAAGCCTTAGATCCAAGTGTTAGAAATCTGAAGGCACTATGATGTCCGGTAACGGGAAACGAACCCGCAGATTTCTTGCACTTGGATCTAAGGTTTTGCAGTGTCAAGCATATCCAAAAAATGCAAAAAATTTGATAAGTTAAGAGGGCATTGTGGCTATTGCAATTACACACACACACACACATTATATATATAGATAAATACACATACAAACACACACACACACCTGTATATATGTGTGTGTATGTATGTATGTAGCCTATGTATGTATGTATGTATGTATGTATGAATGTATACACACACACACATACAGCCAGACATTAACTCACAAATAATCCATTAGTATTGAATGCACTCTACCTTGGTATAACTCACACTGCAAGGGAATTAATGTTATAATAATAAGTCCCCTAACCTGACAGGATTCGAACCTGTGCCTTTTAGGGTTAGAAGCAAGAAGCCAGTGAGCATGTGCACTCAGCCATCAAGAGAACTCTAAACTGCTTTCAACAATGTTGAAAATTTTCCCATCAAATTGATGTTCTGGGACCAGACACGAAATCAACCTAGATTTTGTGTCCCTTAGTTTGCAAGAGCATAAGCTTCTATCCTAATTTGGAGTTATACCACAAGTGGGTAGTGCTGTCAGTGCACAACATGCGGTGCACTGTAGGCATTACTTCAGGTTCTTGGCAATGTACCTTTCATTTCTATTACTGTACCTCCGTTCGCATTCTCTTGCTTCCATCTTAATTTCCACCCTCTCTTATCAGCTGTTTCATAGTGCAACTGCGAGGTTTTCCTCCAGTTACACCTTTCAAACCTTTCTACTGTCAAGTTCAGTTTCAGCGCTGAATGACCTCATAGGTCCCAGCGCTTAGCCATCAGTCTGAATTCTATATTCTGTTCTATTTTATGGGGATTTGGTACTGAGGAATACATAGTTAGAAGAAAAGTCGCCTTTCAGATTATCTTTTCGTGCTATAAGTCTTAATCCTGGTGAACACAGGGAAATACTTAAAAGATCAGATTCTGAAATCTCGCCAGATTTCATCAACTCCTTTGAGCAAAGGAAGAAGAAGACTCAAGCAAAGCAGCAGCAGTAGTAGTAGTAGTAGTAGTAGTAGTAGTAGTAGTAGTAGTAGTAGTAGTAGTAGTAGTAGTAGTAGTAGCCTTATAACGGCTCCACCATCTCCGTTTCGATGAACAAAAATCACGCAATAACAATGAAGGCGAGATTAGTTACAGTTTGCACGAAGCGATAATAATGAAACCTCGAGTAAGTACTGCACTCTCATCAGTGTTGCTTGGATTAAGGGTTCGATATTCCATTGCAAATTGATATTCACGTAATGGTTATAGATTCCCCATTTCAGCTTCGAGGCTCCTATTTTATATTTCGTAATAATCTCACTGGGTAATATCCCTGCAGTTTATTCTTGCAATTATTGCATTTCAAAGTTAATTGCACATGCTTTAGGTGTACCTTTTTTAATGTCAGTATTACTTACTAATCCTGTCATTGACTACTTTATTCTGTTCTTTTTTGTTTTACTCTGTACAAGCATTTGATGCCCTTAAACTGTCTTTACAATTCATAGAAACATTTATTATTATTATTATTATTATTATTATTATTATTATTATTATTATTATTATTATTATTATTATTATTATAACAACAACATGCTTTCTCAGCTCCATTCATTCCCTTACCGAGCAACAAAAGGTGGAAACGAGGCTTTCGTAATCAAACCATTCTCTTGAGCTAACATAACAAAGAACTCTTAAGCAAGCAGCACTACTTGAAAGAAGTCAGTCCTTATGAGGCAGGGATCTCTGTATGAAACTCAGAATGTCTGATGTCTACAGGAACTACATAAACCAGGTCTGTCCTTACGAAGACAGGATCTCTGTATGAAACCCAGAATGTCTAATGTCTACAGAAACTACACAAACCAGGTCAGTCCTTTTGAAGACAGGACCTGTGTGAAACCCAGAATGTCTAATGCCACAGAAACTAAGCAACCCAGGGAAGCAAATAAACCCCCTTGGCTCCCCGCGTACCTACAACATTCAAGAACCCGTGGATGGACGTCGGGGGCAGAGTGTTTATGTTGCAAGTGTGGTCCTTGATAGTGACGTTGGTGATTGTGAGGATCCAGGTCGACCTCTGCTCTCTCTGCACGGACATCCGGAGGTCCCTGATGATCACAGCTTCGCCCATCGACAGGACGATGTTGGTCACTTTTTTCATCCAAGCCACCTGGTTTGGGCGAAAGAGCAGGTGGCATGAATCGTAAAAATAACAAGAATAAAGATGATAATAATAAATGGAAACCTCTGTTCCACAGGAAATGGAAAACCCCCTCTCCAGTATTTAGAAAACCCTACTTTGTTGTAAACTGAATGCTCTTCTCTACAGCAGATGGGCAGCCCTGATCTATGGGAATCGGAAAGCCCCATTCTACAGCAA
>JANJGK010000027.1:6926785-6929285 GCA_039081455.1 Macrobrachium rosenbergii | reverse complement strand
AAAGAACCGTAAGTGATGCCTACAGTGCACTGCGTGAGGTGCACTGATGCAGCTACCTCCAGAAGGCGTGTCTGTGTTTAGCAGAACATCTACAGAATGGGTGAAGAAATCAGATGGACCATCTCTACTCTTTATTATTTCCACAGCGCTCAAGTTTCATAATGATTTTGCCAACCACGTATTAGTTAGATGTGTTCATCTGTTCACGTCTGGTGCCCGTTCCCGGGAACGGAAATGTCTAAAATATAACGTTTAATCGACATTCGGAATAAAAGTACACAATGTTCCTAACGGATATAAGTCTACTGTATATTGCAGAGCAATTAGCATCCACAGCATATATTGTTTGGCACTGTCCTGTTTAGCTGGGTTTTAAGGTCAACGAAGCTGTAAGTGCGAGCTCAGGCACTGGAACGGGAAAATGTTCGGTTCGATAGCGAATGTTGTTATTTTTCCAGGAGTCAATTTGGTGCCTCAGGTCTAGAAAATACAGGCATCTTTTCAGTTCGGTTTTTGCCGCTGTTTTGCTTTCCCCTTCTCTGGTATCCAGGTGATAATCAACGCTGATCAAACTGGCGGAACAGTTTGAGAGAAGTTTTTCGAGGGAGCTAGTTTAAAGTTTGCAGCAGCGAGAGTGAGTGAGGTTATATGTGTGTGTGTGTGTGTGTGTGTGCGTGTGTGTGTGTGTATATAACTGAATCACGAAAGTATAGAACGTGACGAATATATAAATAGACAAAATCCACGAAGGAAAGAGAAACAATGGAGTGCCTTTTGATAAAGCTGACTACATATCACATATGCAAGCCCTGCTGGATGATGATACGACTTACAAAAAATTAACAAAAAATCCCCTTGATCAAATCATAAAAATTTCAATAGCACAGTGAAAAAAGTCCTTAAAGATAAAAAAGAACTAATAGGTCAGTTGTCAGTAAAATTTCCCTCGTTACCTTACTTGTACTGATTACTAAAAACGCACAAAGAAAATAATTCTATGCTGCCTATTATCAGTATTATTGTCTCAAAATCATATAAACTTTCGATATATATTATCAAGCTCTTGTCCCCGTTACTTGGAACTATTTCTGATTCTCCCATATACAATTCACTAGATTTAGTTGATAAATTAAACAAAATCACTTTTCGTCCCACTGATGGATTCTTTAGTTTTAGTGTTTGTTCTCTTTTTACTAAAGTCCCTATAGATTGTGTTTTAGAGTATCTAAGTAATGAACTAATCCATCATGAATTACCTCTACCTGTAAGTCATATTATTTCACTCGCTAGGTTGTGCATTTGTGATTGTAAGTTTATATTCAATGGTGAATTTTACTAATAAATATTTGGTATAACGATGGGGAACCATTTATCCCCACTCCTCTCAAACTTGTATATGGAATTCTTTGAAAAAATTATATATACCAAATATCATTTATACTCCTTTAAAGTGGTATAGATATGTTGATGACATATTATCTGTTTTACCTGCTGGTATTTATGTAAATGATTTATTCTTTAATTTAAATAACCAGGTACCATCCATTAAGTTTACTTTAGAATTAGAAAAAGACAATTGCCTCCCTTTCTTGAATGTTTTAGTACATAGAGAACCATTTCAATGTAAATTCAGTATTTATGGGAAACCAACCAACAACTTAACTTATGTCCATTTTTATTCAAAATATCCATTTTTTCTTCTATGTTTTTACGAGCTTTGCGCATTGTCAGTCCCCAGTATTTGCATAAAAAAATCGAAAACAGAAGAAAAATAGGGACAGATTTGTTATCCTTCACATATACTAGATATTTGTTATAATAAAGCCCACAAAAAGTTTTATAGTGAAAGTAACATGGAAAAGAAACCTGTAAGAACATTCGTAGCTTGCCATATTTTAGTGGTTTTGAAAACATAAAATCCTTGTTAAAATCTTTTAATGTCAGTCTCGTTTTTTCTTATAATAAAACACTAAAAGGAATGTTAATAAAAAAAATAGCCCTAAAGAAAACATCAACATATATAAAATTCCATGTTTGGACTGCCCCTCTTTTTATATTGGCCAGGCTAGCAAAGATTTAGATGTACGTATTAAGCAACATAAGTATTCAGTCAAAACTGGGCAAAGATCCAATGCTATGTTCATCCATTTGAGTGAAAACTCTCACAGAAATAATTGGACTGAAGGTTCAGTGATTGCTAGATCAAAAGATTTCTCTTCAAGAAATCTATTGGGATCCACTATTATACAGCTTACTTCCAGCTGTAATTTTAACCTTAACCCTGGCATGTATTATTCGGACCCCTGTATTAGAAAAATGTTCAAGAACAACCTAAAAGATAAAATCACCGGCTTAATTACAAATTAGTTACCTTATATGCATATTTTTTATGTATTTGTATGTTGAATATTATTTTTTATTTGTAAAAAAGTTCATCTTGCAAAAATTGTTATTGTTTACTAAAAAAGAGAATTATTGAGTTGTACTTTTATAACATTTC
>JANJGK010000027.1:6896785-6921785 GCA_039081455.1 Macrobrachium rosenbergii | reverse complement strand
AAGGGAGTTGGAAGGGGCGACGGGGAGGGAACGAGCTTTTTATATCGTTTAATAAAACAAAAACCTAACGATTAAAAATATAATAATTTCCCAGAGAAATGTTGTAGTCTCACCATGAAATAACCATTACATTATACGGCCCAGATTCGTTGTCCCGTCGATGGGGCTAAAGATATCCCCTTTCACGACAAGAAGAAGAAGACTGCTTCAAAAAGAAAGAAGGATACCATTTCTCACACAGCCCTTTCATCATCCTTTCGACGAGGAAGGAATGTACTGTTGGTTTCGTCCCTGTCCTCCCTTGTCGAAAGAGAGAGAGAGGGGGAAGGTCGAATAAGATAAGGCGGAGCATTGTCGAACACAGATGTCATCTGAGGCCCTCCATGTGTCAGGGTGGTGTGGAGGAAATCCCTCTTCTTTTTTTTTTTTCTTGGGAGTTCGCTCGATTGTTTTATTCTCTTTAGTTAAAGGCAGCGGGGTGATCCATGGGTATGCATGGATGAATTTGTCGGGTAGACATTGATTTTGAATGCTGGTACGGTCTTATGTCATAAATAATATAGGTTTTTTTTGCTTTTTACGTAGGTAAGAAAGTCTTAGGGACATTGATTTTGAATGCAGTACGGTCTTGTCATAAATAATATAGGTTTTTTTGCTTTTTACGTAGGTAAGAAAGTCTTAGGGACATTGATTTTGAATGCTGGTACGGTCTTATGTCATAAATAATATAGGTTTTTTTGCTTTTTACGTAGGTAAGAAAGTCTTAGGGACATTGATTTTGAATGCAGTACGGTCTTGTCATAAATAATTTATAGTTTTTGCTTTTTATTGTAGATACGAAAATCTAAGGAATCCTGTGAAGTCCTGAGTATGGTATTGACTGAAGAGAGAACAGCTCATCACATCCTAGAGTTGCTTTGCTGTTTATATAATACGAGCTTGATGGCGCGCGGTACGCTGCGCTGGAACCAGGCGCTGCCCGTCATGTCTCCCGTACCCTCCCTATCCCCTACCTACCCCCCGGGGCGGACAAACAGGTTTGCAGGAGGAGGGTGGTTGTGTCATCTCTCTCCTACCCTCCCGATCCTCTACCTACCCCGCCCCCACTCACAAACAAGAAAGATCCACTCGGATTATATTATTATAGATATTAAATAACTGAATCTTAGAAAGGGCTTCCCCTTAAGACACTGAGCAAAATTCCCATATTCATCCGCGAATTTCACTGCTGATTATATTTATGACTTCTTGTCCTTACGTGGATGCATTTAACCTAAAAAAACTGATTTTTTCTTAAGCAAAATGCCTTTACCAGGATGAAATAAGCTGAAAGGAAAGTCTTAAGTGTTCCGGAGAATGTCTCTGTACCAACCGAATGGCTAACCATAGTCGTATTATCAAGTTGCTTGATTCCCCAATATTATCTTAGATTATAAACTAGTGATATGAATTTGATATGGATTTGGTCTTGTTTGATAAACAGGCAGTCCCAAGCCACGTGTGTCAGTAACTCATGAGCGCTTATATGGAATTACCATTCTTGTCTTTAATTATAGCCAGTGCTTAGATGAACTGTGTTAGCGATTTGTTTAGATTTTTGCTCTTCTTTGTTTAATGCCTTTAATTTCAGCACTTTAGAAGATTTTTATCTTACGCTTGTGTGTTGGACGACACTTGCAAAGGGAAATTTATGAACTATTCTGATCCTTTTGCATCTCTTCTTGCAGTGATTAAGGTAGGTTTCTGGGTCCGTCGTACGCACGTGTGCGTGCAAGCGCTCGTTCACGCGCTGAATAAAAGATGATCCAGAGTATGGAATCTTTAAAATGCTTGTCATTTAGTGCATCACCGTGTGTGAAAAGAGACAGTTTCTGAGTAAATTTAAGAGAAGTAGGAAAGACAATCATAGAGTAAATTTAAGAGAAGTAGGAGAGACGATCTAAGAGTAAATTCAAGAAAAGTAGGAGAGACTATCTTAGAGTAAATTTAAGAGAATTAGGAGAGAAACACAATCCTAGAGTAAATATAAGAGAAGCAGGAGAGACACTCTTAGAGTAAATTTAAGAGAAATAGAAGAGACAATCTTAGAGTAAATTTAAGAAAAGTAGGAGAGACTATCATAGTGTAAATTTAAGAGAAGCAGGAGAGAGAGACACTCTTAGAGTAAATTTAAGATAAGTAAGAGAGACAATCTTAAGAGTAAATTTAAGAAAAGCAGGAGACAATCATAGTGCAAATTCAAGAGAAGCAGGATCTTAGGGTGCAGATGAAAACAAAAGAGTGTGGAACAGGAAATAAAAATAAATGCGAAAAATTGCGAAAGCAGCATTTGAGAAGAATCAGGTCGGAAGAATTGAAGTAGTATTACAGCCGGTATTCGTGTAGCATTGCGTGTTTGGTCCTCCTTCGGTCAAAGGGAGCACAGAATCTGGTAGACGGTTGATCGGTGATTGATTCTGATTCATGTCCTCTTTCTTTATTTATTTTGTTTTATTAATTTTCGTGTAGGTCGGTGAGTTTTTAAGGCTTGGTTTGGTTAACCGCAGAAATGTACGTTATCTAATAAAGCTCGCCGGGAGTTTTTTTTTGTGCGAGTTTTTTTTTTTTTTTTTGTCTTAGGAGGTTAAGTTAAGTATACTTTAGTTGATTGTGGCGCTGATGTTGATGCATATTGATGATGCCATCAAGAATTTATCTTTGTTCTTGCTCGTATATGCATGCGTGCTGACCTTCGTTTGCGGTTAAATGAAAACATCATACCAAGAAGTGACAGGAACGCGGATTTTGA
The DNA here is from genome assembly GCA_039081455.1 of Macrobrachium rosenbergii. Classification (NCBI taxonomy): domain Eukaryota; kingdom Metazoa; phylum Arthropoda; class Malacostraca; order Decapoda; family Palaemonidae; genus Macrobrachium; species Macrobrachium rosenbergii. The sequence goes on along the minus strand of JANJGK010000027.1, from coordinate 6,918,997 downwards.
ATGGTGTTGTAATGTGATGCTTCATGCTGTTGTAATACACTCACATTGCATGCTTTCATTGTGACGTAAGATTTGTAAACTGTAGGTTGCAGCGAAATTGATTTTGGAGCTAAAACTTCTAAGAGGTACACTTACTGTCGTGCACTTTTCCTATACATTAGGACCACCTCATTTTCTTGAAAGCGGTCATTTTGCTGAAAGCGGTCATTTTGCTGAAAGCGGTCATTTTGCTGAAAGCGGTCATTTTGCTGAAAGCGGTCATTTTCTTGAAAGCGGTCATTTTGCAATTTATGTGAACCCATTTTCATAAATTCTTAACTGTTATGCCCAGGTGTGGTTATGCTGTTTGTTCACGAGAACCGTTTAAAAATAAGTCGTGTTTAATACCGGGTAGATGAGGGAAATCGTTTATACTTCATAAATCCGTTTTGAGAAAACAGGCTAAAGTTTAAGATCTGTAATTGGACCAGCCTTCAGGTTCTCCAGTTGTTGCTGTTCAATATGCCGACGTTGATATATATAGCCTATATGCTGTGTGTGTGTATATATATATATATATATATATATATATATATATATATATATATATATATATATATATATATATATATATGTGTGTGTGTGTGTGTGTGTGTGTGCATATATATACGGTATAGATAGATATTTATATATATGATTATATATATATGTATGTATATATATGTATATAGATATTTATATATTTGTATGTATATATATATATATATATATATATATATATATATATATATATATATATATATATATATATATATATATATATATATATATATATATATATATATAATGAAGACAGGAGCAGACACTCGAAAGTTAAGTATACCTTAGTTTAACCATACCACTGAGCTGATTAACAGCTCTGCTAGGGCTGGCCCGAAGGATTAGATTTATTTTACGTGGCTAAGAACCTATTGGTTACCTAGCAACGGGACCTACAGCTTATTGTGGAATCCGAACCACATTGCAACGAGAAATGAATTTCTATCACCAGAAATAAATTCCTCCAATTCTCACATTGGACTACTCAGGAACATTATTGCCAAATTGCTTATTATTAATTTTTTACGCCATACATTACGTCTGAAAACTTGAACATAAAAACTTTGCAGAAAGCATTTGGGTTTGTCAAATGAAGTGTAAGCCTTCACAATATATATGGAATTTTAAGAGAAAGAATCCCTTCCCAGGCCATTCCAAGAGGAATGGAATCTCTATTTTTATTCAGTCTATTTTTGCCTTCCCAGTCAAAAGCAGAGTATGACGAGGGAGTTTCTGATCTTAAAAACTTCTGAAGCCAGAGGCCTGCAAATTGGTATGTTGATCATCCAGCCTCCAAACATCAAACATGTCAAGTTGCAGCGATCTAGCCTCAGTAGTTTTTATTTTATCTAAGGTTAAAATTAGCTATGATCGTGCGTCTGGTACCGTTATAGTGCCAATAACACAGGCCACCGCCGGGCCGTGGCTGAAAGTTTCATGGGCAGCGGCTAAGAGTTTCGTGGCCCGTGGCTGAGAGTTTCATACAGCATTATACGCTGTACAGAAACTCGATTGCCACGAAGAGACTTCGGCGCATTTTTTACTTGTTTTTCCAATAAAACTTTCTGGATGCACCCATCACTACAGGCCTTGAACTCAAATGAAGAATCAAATGATGAAACCTCCATGGTAGGATTCGAACCCACGTAAAATAAGGCTTGCTAAATCTCATGGATTGACCAATAATAATAATGATAATAATATGTATGACGCATATATATTTATATATATATATATATATATATATATATATATATATATATATATATATATATATATATATATATATATATGTATTACAATTACACACACACACACGCACACACATATAGGCTATATATATATATACACACACACACACACACATATATATATATATATATATATATATATATATATATATATATATATATATATATATAATTGTAATAGCCACAGTGCCTTCTGAAGAGGGCATTGTGGCTATTACAGTTACACTCATATATATATATATATATATATATATATATATATATATATATATATATATATATATATATATATATATATATATATATTTATATATGTATGAATGTATTATATGTATACATACATACACGCATACATGCATATATAGATAGGTTGTGACGTTGAATATATATTACAGGTGAGCAGTGAGAAAAAAAGATTTCTGAGTATATATATACGGGTATATATATATATATATATATATATATATATATATATATATATATATATATATATATATGTATATATACACACACATTTATATATATATAAACTTGCTGTATAATGCATATCTGTCTTGCATTTTCATCTTAGGTTCGAATCCTTGTCTCTGCCAGGTGCGCGTTATCCATTATACTCTCCCATGGGTATAATCATATTAAGCCACATATGTTGTTTAATGCCTAATTCACCATAGCTAACTCCATCTATCTATTAATCTATCTATTATGTATATACGAATATGTATGTATATTTGTATGTATGTATCTCTATCTCTGTATATATATATATATATATATATATATATATATATATATATATATATATATATATATATATATAGAGAGAGAGAGAGAGAGAGAGAGAGAGAGAGAGAGAGAGAGAGAGAGAGAGAGAGAGAAGAGCCTCGATGGCTCAGTCGGTTACAGCAGCAGCTTCGGACTTCGTAGAGGTCTGTGGCGCGAGTTCAAACCCGCAGCCGACTGATCAGAGAGGCAGACACTTTGCTATCCGTGTAGACATCCCGGGATTATATATGTAATCAACGGATAGGTTTGCTTAAAAAGCAAATGGATGTTACAGACTAAATACACACACAAAACAAAGCCACTACAACACCTTCTAAAAAACATAACAAACATCTCACACGTCTCGAACTCTCGCCATACCCGCGCAATAACTTCTCGCTGCTGGGAAGAAAGGGCGTTGGGTCGGGTATGATACATGAACCATACGTACCGGGGTCTAAGCGATGTAAGGCAGGGCAGCCGATCGAGACCACAGGTCTACCCCAAAGCCAAATCAAAAAGTCCTTCAAAAGAAGGCATCGTGCTTACCCCATACAAAAATGGGAATAAAAGCACGTTAAAAGAAGAAGAAGATATATATAGAGAGAGAGATACATACATACATACATACATACATACATACAGCAAGTGATGGGATATAGTCTGAATAAATCATGCACCACGTGTTAACAGAAGTAATATTGGCTGGGATGCTCTTTAGATTTAGCTCTGTCATTTTTTGGGTAAAAATTAGAAGGAAACGACTGAAAGTTTCATATTTGCTGAAGTATTAAACCAAGTATTGGCCTTCCAAGCAAAAGGAATATGAAAGAGCCTTCGGGGATTCTCGAGGCTTCAAAGACGAAAGGAACGGGATAACAGGCGTTCCCGGAGTGTCTCCATGCAAGTATGTATGTCTGTCTGAAGCCTGGATTCAGAGACAAACGAATTTCCGGGAATCCCGTCCTCAGAATCCGGGAATCCCGTCCTCAGAATCCGGGAATTCCGTCTTCAGAATCGAAGAAGCTTTGTGTCAGAAACAAAAACTGAGGTTAGAGACAGGTCCTGTTATCTGCAGACATTTTACAAAATGTTTTTCGCAGCGCTTGAAGTAGTGTGCCTTAAAGCAATCATGATCGCCACCGTTCTATTCGGATGTCTGTTTACTGTACTGAACCACTTCGCTCGTCTCGAAAGCGGTGTTGTGCACCAGCTTGTTGCTTGCGAGCAGTGCGTTTTGGACCTGAAAGGACGTTTGGACCCTCTTAAGAAATCATCCTCCGTATTAAGGATTAGGATTAACTTCAAGAAGGAAACCATAGACTCTTGGCCCGTTGCAGCACTTCACTGGATATTGTCCTTCTGCCCTCGGGTTGGAAGGTTTTTGAAGTCCAGGCAGGATCTACAACGGCGTGAAATCGTGGCTCGAAACCTGGAAAGGAAACTGAAAGAAGTCGAGTCCAAACTTGGATTCTCCCAGTTTCGTAAAACACGTCTGAAGGAAAATTCCGGTATTGTCTGCGTGTATTCCGGCATTTGTTTGACGATTGGAGTAATTCTGCTAATTTTGAGTTTGCTATATAACAAAAAAGAGGAAATTCACCCAGAAGATGAACAGGAAGAAGAAAATGGCTTCGAAGTAGACTGGTCGTCCATGGATAGTTGTTCTCTTGATGACGCTGAGGAAACGGTAGAGGAACGGCAAAATTTAACCGAGAAGAATTGTGACTCAGAAGAGAAGCGAAAATTACTGGAAATGGAGAAGTTGCTTGAAGAAGAAAAAAATCTTTTCGAGAGAAGGAAGGACGAGTTGGAAGCGGAGATAGGACGTCTCTCTAATGAAATGTGTGCCATCCAGCAGGAGAGAGCGGCAGAGATTGAAGATGCGACTAAAACTGTTAATGGCCTCAAGGAAGTCAACAACCAACATAAATCAGAGATTACCCGCCTCTCTCAGATGATTCAGGCCGTTCAAAAAGAAAAGCAAGCAGTGATTGAAAGATCAGTGAAAACTGTTAATAATCTTGTACAAACTAACAAGGAACTGGAGGCAGAAGCTGACCTGGTGTACAGTGATTATCAAGCCCTCCAGAAACAAAGAGAGGATGAGAAGGAAAATGCGAAGAAAATCATTAATGATCTTGAGACAATTAAAGACCAGCTGCAGATGGAAGTTTCCAATACAGAAGCATCGACTGAACAACATCGAAGCGAAGCCGAAAAAATGAAGCAATCAATTCGCCTGCTGACAGAAGAGCTGGAAAGGGCTAAGGAAAAAAACCGAGCCCAAATTGAGATTCATTCCCACCTATTGAAGGAGAAAAAACAAAGGGAGGAGGAGACAGAAAATGCGAAGGAAACCATTAATGAACTTGAAATAATTAAAGATCAGCTGCTGATGGAAATTGCCAATACGGAAGCATTGGTTGAAGAACATCGAAACGAAAACGAAGAAATGAAGAAATCACTTCGCCTGCTGAAAGAAGAGCTGGAAAGGGCTAAGGAAAAAGACCTAGCCCACATTGAAATTCAATCCCGGCAATTGAAAGAGAAAGAACAGTTGCAAAAAACTGTGAATGAACAAGGCCAGATTATTGAAGAGATGTCTGAAGAGAACCGAAGATTGAAGAAAGAATTAATGGAAGAGAAAATGTTTGTAACCGTAAATGAAAGAGTGAAAGACAGACAAAGCCAAGAAGATGGAGGAGTTGACAAGAAAGAAGGCAACAATGCAAACGGGGTGTGCCAAAATCCTCAGAAGGCAAAAAGAGGTCAGCGAAAACTGATCACGTTCGACCTTGAACCTGATGAGCCACAGATGAAAAGTAGCGTCTTCTCTCGGCTTGCAAGTCGCAAAACATCGGCTGAGATGATTGTAACTGCGAAGGAAAGAGTGAAAGATAGAAAAAGAGAAGACTAAACAGTTGACAAAAAAGAAGCCCAGAAGGCTGACGAGGGGTGCCAAAAGCCCCAAAAGGCTAAAAAAGAACAGCGAAAACTGATCACCTTTGACCTTGAACCTGATCATCCTGAGATGGAAGGAGGCATCCTCTCGCACCTTTCAAGACTTCCATCTCGACATGGCCCTACACAACAAGAACAGGATGACAACTGTATAATATTCAGAGGCGAAAAAGTTCAAATGAAGAGGCTTGAGGAAAAGGAAGAAGTGACTATTGAATTGGATGTCCCGAGAAACTTCCACAGAGCCATCAATGGAATCCAGGGAAGGACACTGGATGAGATCACCGAGAGGAGCGGTGTTGCCTTCATAGAGATGCCAGGGAGGTTTGAGGCATCAAATCTGATTACCATCGGTGGTACTGTCCAGCAAGTTCGACTAGCAGCTGGTCATATTGAACGTCTCATCAGCAAGCTCTACTAATTACCATGAAGAAACTTTTCCTCAAATGTGCCTGTCAGGCATCTGTCTCCCGCTGATGAGGAATTTGGTTGGTGGCTTAAGGCAGGCGAAATTTGTTGTGCCAACTTAAGGTTGGATATACCAGTTTGAGACGTAGGCAACCTCTAGCACGGTAAGTTAATGCCACCGTCATCGAACCTGGATTTCTGCCCGCCTTTTGAGTGTTGGCCTAGACCTCCTTAAGGAAATCTGTAGCAGTTGGGCCAATTTAAGGTTGGGTATACCAGTTCGAGGTGTAGGCAACCTCTAGCATGGTAAGTTAATGCCTTCGTCATCGAACCTGGATTGCTGCCCACCTTTTGAGTGTTGGCAGAGGCCTCCTTAAGGAAATCTGTAGCTGCTGGACCAACTGAAGGTTGGGTATACCAGTTCGAGAAGTAGGCAACCTCTAGCATGGTAAGTTAATGCCTTCGTCATTGAACCTGGATTGCTGCCCACCTTTTGAGTGTTGGCCGAGGCCTCCTTAAGGAAATCTGTAGCTGCTGGACCAACTGAAGGTTGGGTATACCAGTTTGAGACGTAGGCAACCTCTAGCATGGTAAGTTAATGCCTTCGTCATCGAACCTGGATTGCTGCCCACCTTTTGAGTTTTGGCCGAGGCCTCCTTAAGGAAATCTGTAGCTGCTGGACCAACTGAAGGTTGGGTATACCAGTTTGAGACGTAGGCAACCTCTAGCATGGTAAGTTAATGCCTTCGTCATTGAACCTGGATTGCTGCCCACCTTTTGAGTGTTGGCCTAGGTTTACTTTAGGAAATGTGTAGCAGTTGGGCCAACTTAAGGTTGGGTATACCAGTTCGAGACATAGGCAACCTCTAGCATGGTAAGTTAATGCCTTCGTCATCGACCCTGGATTTCTGCCCACCTCTTGAGTGTTGGCCTAGAACTCCTTAAGGAAATGTGTAGCAGTTGGGCCAACTTAAGGTTGGGTATACCAGTTCGAGACATAGGCAACCTCTAGCATGGTAAGTTAATGCCTTCGTCATTGAACCTGGATTGCTGCCCACCTTTTGAGTGTTGGCCGAGGCCTCCTTAAGGAAATCTGTAGTTGCTGGACCAACTGAAGGTTGGGTATACCAGTTTGAGACGTAGGCAACCTCTAGCATGGTAAGTTAATGCCTTCGTCATCGAACCTGGATTGCTGCCCACCTTTTGAGTGTTGGCCTAGGTCTCCTTAAGGAAATCTGTAGCAGTTGGGCCAACTTAAGGTTGGGTATACCAGTTCTCGAACTGGTATACCCTGGATTTCTGCCCACCTCTTGTGTGTTGGCCTAGGCCTCCTTAAGGAAATCTACAGTAGTTGGGCCAACTTAAGGTTGGGTATACCAGTACGAGACATAGGCAACCTCTAGCATGGTAAGTTAATGCCTTCGTCATCGAACCTGGATTGCTGCCCACCTTTTGAGTGTTGGCCTAGGTCTCCTTAAGGAAATGTGTAGCAGTTGGGCCAACTTAAGGTTGGGTATACCAGTTTGAGACATAGGCAACCTCTAGCATGGTAAGTTAATGCCTTCGTCATCGACCCTGGATTGCTGCCCACCTCTTGAGTGTTGGCCTAGACCTCCTTAAGGAAATCTGTAGCAGTTGGGCCAACTTAAGGTTGGGTATACCAGTTCGAGACATAGGCAACCTCTAGCATGGTAAGTTAATGCCTTCGTCATTGAACCTGGATTGCTGCCCACCTTTTGAGTGTTGGCCGAGGCCTCCTTAAGGAAATCTGTAGCAGCTGGACCAACTTAAGGTTGGGTATACCAGTTCGAGACATAGGCAACCTCTAGCATGGTAAGTTAATGCCTTCGTCATCGAACCTGGATTGCTGCCCACCTTTTGAGTGTTGGCCTAGGTCTCCTTAAGGAAATGTGTAGCAGTTGGGCCAACTTAAGGTTGGGTATACCAGTTCGAGACATAGGCAGCCTCTAGCATGGTAAGTTAATGCCTTCGTCATCGACCCTGGATTGCTGCCCACCTCTTGAGTGTTGGCCTAGGTCTCCTTTAGGAAATGTGTAGCAGTTGGGCCAACTTAAGGTTGGGTATACCAGTTCGAGACATAGGCAACCTCTAGCATGGTAAGTTAATGCCTTCGTCATCGACCCTGGATTTCTGCCCACCTCTTGTGTGTTGGCCTAGGCCTCCTTAAGGAAATCTGCAGTAGTTGGGCCAACTTAAGGTTGGGTATACCAGTACGAGACATAGGCAACCTCTAGCATGGTAAGTTAATGCCTTCGTCATCGAACCTGGATTGCTGCCCACCTTTTGAGTGTTGGCCTAGGTCTCCTTAAGGAAATGTGTAGCAGTTGGGCCAACTTAAGGTTGGGTATACCAGTTTGAGACATAGGCAACCTCTAGCATGGTAAGTTAATGCCTTCGTCATCGACCCTGGATTTCTGCCCACCTCTTGAGTGTTGGCCTAGGTCTCCTTTAGGAAATGTGTAGCAGTTGGGCCAACTTAAGGTTGGGTATACCAGTACGAGACATAGGCAACCTCTAGCATGGTAAGTTAATGCCTTCGTCATTGAACCTGGATTGCTGCCCACCTTTTGAGTGTTGGCCGAGGCCTCCTTAAGGAAATCTGTAGCTACTGGACCAACTTAAGGTTGGGTATACCAGTTTGAGACGTAGGCAACCTCAAGCATGATAAGTTAATGCCTCCGTCATCGAACCTGGATTTCTGCCCACCTTTTGAGTGTTGGCCTAGAACTCCTTAAGGAAATCTGTAGCAGTTGGGCCAACTTAAGGTTGGGTATACCAGTTCGAGACGTAGGCAACCTCTAGCATGGTAAGTTAATGCCTTCGTCATCGAACCTGTATTGCTGCCCACCTTTTGAGTGTTGGCCTAGAACTCCTTAAGGAAATGTGTAGCAGTTGGGCCGACTTAAGGTTGGGTATACCAGTTCGAGACATAGGCAACCTCTAGCATGATAAGTTAATGCCTTCATCGTCGAACCTGGATTTCTGCCCACCTCTTGTGTGTTGGCCTAGGCCTCCTTAAGGAAATCTGCAGTAGTTGGGCCAACTGAAGGTTGGGTATACCAGTTCAAGACCTAGGCAACCTCTAGCATGATAAGTTAATGCCTCCATCATCGAATCTGGATTTCTGCCCACCTTTTGAGTGTTGGCCTAGACCTCCTTAAGGAAATCTGTAGCATTTGGGCCAACTGAAAGTTGGGTATACCAGTTTGAGACCTAGGCAACCTCTAGCATGATAAGTTAATGCCTCCGTCATCGAACCTGGATTTCTGCCCACCTTTTGAGTGTTGGCCTAGACCTCCTTAAGGAAATCTGTAGCATTTGGGCCAACTTAAGGTTGGGTATACCAGTTCGAGACGTAGGCAACCTCTAGCATGATAAGTTAATGCCTTCGTCGTCGAACCTGGATTGCTGCCCACCTTTTGAGTGTTGGCCTAGGCCTCCTTAAGGAAATCTGTAGCATTTGGGCCAACTGAAGGTTGGGTATACCAGTTTGAGACGTAGGCAACCTCTAGCATGATAAGTTAATGCCTTCGTCGTCGAACCTGGATTGCTGCCCACCTTTTGAGTGTTGGCCTAGGCCTCCTTAAGGAAATCTGTAGCATTTGGGCCAACTGAAGGTTGGGTATACCAGTTCGAGACGTAGGCAACCTCTAGCATGATAAGTTAATGCCTTCGTCGTCGAACCTGGATTGCTGCCCACCTTTTGAATGTTGGCCTAGGCCTCCTTAATGAAATCTGTAGCATTTGGGCCAACTGAAGGTTGGGTATACCAGTTCGAGACGTAGGCAACCTCTAGCATGATAAGTTAATGCCTTCGTCATCGAACCTGGATTTCTGCCCACCTTTTGAGTGTTGGCCTAGGCCTCCTTAAGGAAATCTGTAGCAGTTGGGCCAACTTAAGGTTGGGTATACCAGTTCGAGACATAGGCAACCTCTAGCATGATAAGTTAATGCCTCCATCATCGAACCTGGATTTCTGCCCACCTTTTGAGTGTTGGCCTAGGCCTCCTTAAGGAAATCTGTAGCAGTTGGGCCAACTGAAGGTTGGGTATACCAGTTTGAGACGTAGGCAACCTCTAGCATGATAAGTTAATGCCTCCGTCATCAAACCTGGATTTCTGCCCACCTTTTGAGTGTTGGCCGAGGCCTCCTTAAGGAGATCTGTAGCATTTGGGCCAACTGAAGGTTGGGTATACCAGTTCGAGACCTAGGCAACCTCTAGCATGATAAGTTAATGCCTTCGTCGTCGAACCTGGATTGCTGCCCACCTTTTGAGGGTTGGCCCAGAACTCCTTAAGGAAATCTGTAGCAGTTGGGCCAACTTAAGGTTGGGTATACCAGTTCGAGACATAGGCAACCTCTAGCGTGGTAAGTTAATGCCTTCGTCATCGAACCTGGATTTCTGCCCACCTTTTGAGTGTTGGCCTAGACCTCCTTAAGGAAATCTGTAGCATTTGGGCCAACTGAAGGTTGGGTATACCAGTTTGAGACCTAGGCAACCTCTAGCATGATAAGTTAATGCCTTCGTCATCGAACCTGGATTTCTGCCCACCTTTTGAGTGTTGACCTAGGCCTTCTTATGGAAATCTGTAGCAGTTGGGCCAACTTAAGGTTGGGTATACCAGTTTGAGGCGTAGGCAACCTCTAGCATGGGAAGTTAATGCCTTCGTCATTGAACCTGGATTTCTGCCCACCTTTTGAGTGTTGACCTAGGCCTTCCTAAGGAAATCTGTAGCAGTTGGGCCAAGTGAAGTTTGGGTATACCAGTTTGAGGTATAGGCAACCTCTAGCATGGTAAGTTAATGCCTTTGTCATCGAACCTGGATTTCTGCCCACCTTTTGAGTGTTGACCTCGGCCTTCTTAAGGAAATCTGTAGCAGTTGGGCCAACTGAAGGTTGGGTATACCAGTTCGAGACATAGGCAACCTCTAGCATGGTAAGTTACTGCCTCCGTCATCGAACCTGGATTTCTGCCCACCTTTTGAGTGTTGGCCTAGGCGCCCTTAAGGAAATCTGTAGCATTTGGGCCATCTTAAGGTTGGGTATACCAGTTTGAGGCATAGGCAACCTCTAGCATGGTAAGTTAATGCCTTCGTCATCGAACCTGGATTTCTGCCCACCTTTTGAGTGTTGGCCTAGGCCTCCTTAAGGAAATCTGTAGCAGTTGGGCCAACTTAAGGTTGGGTATACCAGTTTGAGACGTAGGCAACCTCTAGCATGATAAGTTAATGCCTTCGTCATTGAACCTGGATTTCTGCCCACCTTTTGAGTGTTGACCTAGGCCTTCCTAAGTAAATCTGTAGCAGTTGGGCCAAGTGAAGTTTGGGTATACCAGTTTGAGGTATAGGCAACCTCTAGCATGGTAAGTTAATGCCTTTGTCATCGAACCTGGATTTCTGCCCACCTTTTGAGTGTTGACCTCGGCCTTCTTAAGGAAATCTGTAGCAGTTGGGCCAACTGAAGGTTGGGTATACCAGCTCGAGATATAGGCAACCTCTAGCATGGTAAGTTAATGCCTTCGTCATCAAACTTGGATTTCTGCCCACCTTTTGAGTGTTGGCCTAGGCCTCCTTAAGGAAATCTGTAGCAGTTGGGCCAACTTAAGGTTGGGTATACCAGTTTGAGACATAGGCAACCTCTAGCATGGTAAGTTAATGCTTCTGTCATCGAACCTGGAATTCTGCCCACCTTTTGAGTGTTGGCCTAGACCTCCTTAAGGAAATCTGTTGCAGTTGGGCCAACTTAAGGTTGGGTATACCAGTTCAAGACATAGGCAACCTCTAGCATGGTAAGTCAGTGCCTCCGTCATCGAACCTGGATTTTTGCCCACCTTTTGAGTGTGGGCTTTGGACTCCGTAAGAAAATCTGTAGCAGTTGGGCCAACTGAATGTTGGCTATACCAGCTCGAGACCTAGGCAACCTTTAGCATGGTAAGTTAATGCCTCCGTCATCGAACCTGGATTTCTGCCCAACTTTTAAGTGTTGGACTAGACCTCCTTAAGGATATCTGTAGCAGTTGGGCCAACTTAAGGTTGGGTATACCAGTTTGAGACGTAGGCAACCTCTAGCATGGTAAGTTAATGCCTCCATCATCGAACCTGGATTTCTGCCCACCTTTTGAGTGTTGGCCTAGGCCTCCTTAAGGAAATCTGTAGCAGTTGGGCCAAGGTAAGGTTGGGTATACCAGCTCGAGACATAGGCAACCTCTAGGATGGAAAGTTAATGCCTCCATCATCAAACCTGGATTTCTGTGCACCTTTGAAGTTTTGGTCTAGGCCTCCTTAAGAAAATCTGTTGCAGTTGGGCCAACTTAAGGTTGGGTATACCAGTTCGAGACGTAGGCAACCTCTAGCATGGTAAGTTAATGCCTTCGTTATCGAACCTGGATTTCTGCCCACCTTTTGAGTGTTGGCCTAGACCTCCTTAAGGAAATCTGTAGCATTTGGGCCAAGTAAAGGTTGGGTATACCCGTTTGAGACATAGGCAACCTCTAGGATGGTAAGTTACTGCCTCCGTCATCGAACCTGGATATCTTCCCACCTTTTGAGTGTTGGCTTAGGACTCCTTAAGAAAATCTGTAGCAGTTGGGCCAACTGAATGTTGGCTATACCAGCTCGAGACATAGGCAACCTCTAGCATGGTAAGTTAATGCCTCCGTAATCGAGCCTGGATTTCTGCCCACCTTTTAAGTGTTGGCCTAGACCTCCTTAAGGACATCTGTAGTAGTTGGGCCAACTTAAGGTTGGGTATACCAGTTTGAGACGTAGGCAACCTCTAGCATGGTAAGTTAATGCCTTCGTCATCGAACCTGGATTTCTGTCCACCTTTTGAGTGTTGCCCTAGGCCTGCTTAAGGAAATGTGCAGCAGTTTGGCCAACTTAAGGTTGGGTATACCAGACATAGGCAACCTCTAGGATGGAAAGGAATGGAAGGAAGTGGGCATTTTTAAAAAATTTTTAATTGTATTGTTCTTCGTATGAGAACCATGGAATAAATATGATTATAAGAAGTTAGGATGTGCTTAATAAAACCTTCTCAAAGCAAAACTTCTCGTGGTGAAGTACTTTTTTTTGTTTATGTTTGTTTGTGTGTGATGTTACCTTTTAAAATGGAAGGAAGTGGGCATTTTCTATATTTTTTTAATTGTATTGTTCTTCGTATGAGAACCATGGAATTAATATGATTATAAGAAGTTAGGATGTGCTTAATAAAGCCTTCATAAAACAAAACCTCTCGTGGTATAAGGACTTGACTGAATACTGCAGTTGATTTGGTCCTTCCTAAATAGAAAGGGAGTTTGGAAGGGGCGACGAGGAGGGAACGAGCTTTTTATATCGTTTAATAAAACAAAAACCTAACGATTAAAAATATAATAATTTCCCAGAGGAATGTTTTAGTCTCACCATGAAATAACCATTACATTATACGGCCCAGATTCGTTGTCCCGTCGATGGGGCTAAAGATATCCCCTTTCACGACAAGAAGAAGAAGACTGCTTCAAAAAGAAAGAAGGATACCATTTCTCACACAGCCCTTTCATCATCCTTTCGACGAGGAAGGAATGTACTGTTGGTTTCGTCCCTGTCCTCCCTTGTCGAAAGAGGGAGAGAGGGGGAAGGTCGAATAAGATAAGGCGGAGCATTGTGGAACACAGATGTCATCTGAGGCCCTCCATGTGTCAGGGTGGTGTGGAGGAAATCCCTCTTCTTCTTTTTTTTCTTGGGAGTTCGCTCGATTGTTTTATTCTCTTTAGCTAAAGGCAGCAGGATGATCCATGGGTATGCATGGATGAATTTGTCGGGTAGACATTGATTTTGAATGCGGGTGCGGTCTTATGTAATAAATAATTTAGGTTTTTTGCTTTTTACATAGGTAAGAAAGTCTTAGGGACATTGATTTTGAATGCAGTACGGTCTTGTCATAAATAATTTATAGTTTTTGCTTTTTATTTTAGATACGAAAATCTTAGAAATCCTGTCAAGTCCTGAGTATGGTATTGACTGAAGAGAGAACAGCTCATCACATCCTAGAGTTGCTTTGCTGTTTATATAATACGAGCTTGATGGCGCGCGGTACGCTGCGCTGGAACCCGGTGCTGCCCATGTCTCCCGTACCCTCCCAATCCCCTACCTACTCCGCCCCCACCCTGGGCGGACAAACAGGTTTTGCAGGAGGAGGGTGGATGTGTCGTCTCTCTCCTACCCTCCCGATCCTCTACCTACCCCGCCCCCCCCCACAAACAAAAAAGATCTACTCGGATTTTATTATTATAGATATTAAATAACTGAATCTTAGAAAGGGCTTCCCCTTAAGACACTGAGCAAAATTCCCATATTCATCCGCGAATTTCACTGCTGATTATATTTATGACTTCTTGTCCTCACTTGGATGCATTTAACCTAAAAAAACTGATTTTTTCTTAAGCAAAATGCCTTTACCAGGATGAAATAAGCTGAAAGGAAAGCCTCTTAAGTGTTCCGGAGAATGTCTCTGTACCAACCGAATGGCTAACCATAGTCGTATTATCAAGTTGCTTGATTCCCCAATATTATCTTAGATTATAACTAGTGATATGAATTTGATATGGATTTGGTCTTGTTTGATAAACAGGCAGTCCCAAGCCACGTGTGTCAGTAACTCATGAGCGCTTATATGGAATTACCATTCTTGTCTTTAATTATAGCCAGTGCTTAGATGAACTGTGTTAGCGATTTGTTTAGATTTTTGCTCTTCTTTGTTTAATGCCTTTAATTTCAGCACTTTAGAAGATTTTTATCTTACGCTTGTGTGTTGGACGACACTTGCAAAGGGAAATTTATGAACTATTCTGATCCTTTTGCATCTCTTCTTGCAGTGATTAAGGTAGGTTTCTGGGTCCGTCGTACGCACGTGTGCGTGCAAGCGCTCGTTCACGCGCTGAATAAAAGATGATCCAGAGTATGGAATCTTTAAAATGCTTGTCATTTAGTGCATCACCATGTGTGAAAAGAGACAGTTTCTGAGTAAATTTAAGAGAAGTAGGAAAGACAATCATAGAGTAAATTTAAGAGAAGTAGGAGAGACGATCTAAGAGTAAATTTAAGAAAAGTAGGAGAGACTATCTTAGAGTAAATTTAAGAGAATTAGGAGAGAAACACAATCCTAGAGTAAATATAAGAGAAGCAGGAGAGACACTCTTAGAGTAAATTTAAGAGAAATAGAAGAGACAATCTTAGAGTAAATTTAAGAAAAGTAGGAGAGACTATCATAGTGTAAATTTAAGAGAAGCAGGAGAGAGAGACACTCTTAGAGTAAATTTAAGATAAGTAAGAGAGACAATCTTAAGAGTAAATTTAAGAAAAGCAGGAGACAATCATAGTGCAAATTCAAGAGAAGCAGGATCTTAGGGTGCAGATGAAAATAAAAGAGTGTGGAACAGCAAAAAAAAATAAATGCGAAAAATTGCGAAAGCAGCATTTGAGAAGAATCAGGTCGGAAGAATTGAAGTAGTATTACAGCCGGTATTCGTGTAGCATTGCGTGTTTGGTCCTCCTTCGGTCAAAGGGAGAAGAGAATCTGGTAGACGGTTGATCGGTGATTGATTCTGATTCATGTCCTCTGTCTTTATTTATTTTGTTTTATTAATTTTCGTGTAGGTCGGTGAGTTTTTAAGGCTTGGTTTGGTTAACCGCAGAAATGTACGTTATCTAATAAAGCTCGCCGGGAGTTTTTTTTTGTGCGAGTTTTTTTTTTTTTTTTGTCTTAGGAGGTTAAGTTAAGTATACTTTAGTTGATTGTGGCGCTGATGTTGATGCATATTGATGATGCCATCAAGAATTTATCTTTGTTCTTGCTCGTATATGCATGCGTGCTGACCTTCGTTTGCGGTTACATGAAAACATCATACCAAGAAGTGACAGGAACGCGGATTTTGAATGGTGTTGTAATGTGATGCTTCATGCTGTTGTAATACACTCACATTGCATGCTTTCATTGTGACGTAAGATTTGTAAACTGTAGGTTGCAGCGAAATTGATTTTGGAGCTAAAACTTCTAAGAGGTACACTTACTGTCGTGCACTTTTCCTATACATTAGGACCACCTCATTTTCTTGAAAGCGGTCATTTTGCTGAAAGCGGTCATTTTGCTGAAAGCGGTCATTTTGCTGAAAGCGGTCATTTTGCTGAAAGCGGTCATTTTGCTGAAAGCGGTCATTTTGCAATTTATGTGAACCCATTTTCATAAATTCTTAACTGTTATGCCCGGGTGTGCTTATGCTGTTTGTTCACGAGAACCGTTTAAAAATAAGTCGTGTTTAATACCGGGTAGATGAGGGAAATCGTTTATACTTCATAAATCCGTTTTGAGAAAACAGGCTAAAGTTTAAGATATGTAATTGGACCAGCCTTCAGGTTCTCCAGTTGTTGCTGTTCAATATGCCGACGTTGATATATATAGCCTATATACTGTGTGTATATATATATATATATATATATATATATATATATATATATATATATATATATATATATATATATATATATATATATATATATATATATATATATATATATATGTGTGTGTGTGTGTGTGTGTGCATATATATACGGTATAGATAGATATTTATATATATGATTATATATATATGTATATATATATATATATATATATATATATATATATATATATATATATATATATATATGTATGTATATATATATATATATATATGTATGTATATATATGTATATAGATATTTATATATTTGTATGTATATATTGTAAAGAGTAGCGCCAAAATAAGCTAGGAAACTCTTCTCCTTCCCTGCTTTGGGTTGGTTTGAACCTTTGAAGGTCGGGGAAATAGGGGCTCAGAGAAAATATAATAGTTTGGGGACAGTAAACTGGCTTTGCACTGTTTTCTTTGGTACAGGGAAAGAAAATCGTTTTCTATGATATCCGGGTGCGACCTGGGTCAGGACATCGCCCCCCCCCCTACCCCTGTCCAGAAGCAATAAAAGGTCAGGGCCAGGATAGCTCTCCCTCACACACGCTCGCTAGTTTAAGCCAAGCAGTCACGCCTCTGCGGGCCGTTGCCCCTGCCCTCCTCTTCCGCTCGCCGCCACGTGGATCCCATCGCCGCCCTGTGTGCCCCGTGTTCCATTCCACGTGGCCTTAGAAGACTGCAAGGGGGATTGCAAGTCTCCCAAACGCGAGCTGACATTAAACGGCGGCCTTTTCATCATCCCAAGGGCGCCCTTTTCCGCCCCAATCTACGACTTGAAGAAATACCTTGGAGAGGGAGGCTACCATTTGTCCACGCTCCCACACGTGTTTCTCGGCAGAAGACGTCGTCATCCCTGCGCCCCTACAAATGTGGTAATGTACCCAAAACGAGTTGCTAGTCACGATTACTTAGCCCTTTTGCATTTATTAATCTCTGGGCCTATAACTTTGTGTTCCCTGATATTCCTTGGTTCAAGCCAGGCCCACGTGTTCACAGCTTCTTTCCTCTGAGTCACAAGTAACGCCTCGGGGAGTCCTTGGCGCCTTCAGTGCACCCCCGGGTAATTCAATCCCCAAATTCCAGCATTAGATGTGTAACGTGGGTCCAAATATCGTTTCAGAAAGACGCCTGTAGCAGAATTATCCTTGGTCCGTGTTCCTGGCATTCCCAAGCTCCCCCCCTTCGGGAGGACTTCTACGGCAGTAATTTACCGTATTTTCAGTTAATTTTCCTTTTGACCTTGTGTGCTATCAAATATAACTATTTTTATATCCACGTGTTTCACGCACTTCCCCTAGTGAAGAGCCCTCCGCTCCGTGTACTTCTTTTTTTTTGTTTGTGTTTTATATGTCCTGGGTATCTTACAAGGCCATTTTCGAGTAAAGTAATAATTGTGGAGTCATAAGATCCACCTGCACCAGGAAACATATAAAAATGGCGACCTGACCAGTGATTCTCGTAATGATTGCATCCCCCCCCCCCTCTTCCCCTTTGTTGTTTGTGTTGCAATTTGTGAAATCAGCAATTAGCTCAGCTAAGCTGGATACGAGACAGATTACGAACCTTTGAAAAGCCAGCGCAACAGGCCAAGGAAATTCTGCGTAAGTAAACTGTGTTTATTTAGCGTAGGACGCTGTAGAAAACGTGACTAGTCCTAGGAATTTTTTTTTATATAGTAGGGCGCATGTCCGAGGAAAACGAGAGAGAGAATCGCCGAAAACTTAGCTTTGGAAGCCTTTGCACGCGGCTTGCATGCCATTCAATTAGGTTATACAGGTGATAAATCATTAAAGGAATAGTGCGCATATTCCTCCTGTAGAAACGAGTGATTTCGAAACCGAATCATTAGATATAAGAGCGAGACCTCGACGTCAACCACGTGTTCGAAAGTCAGATTAGCATTGCTGACGCATTTTTACCCCCTCTCTCTCGCTCGTTTTAGAAATAGGAGCGAAAGCGTATATTATACGCCCAGGACGAAAAGGGTCAACAACCGTGTTTACGTCGTTCATTCATTTGGCGCAGACGGCCTTGACCGTCCATTCCATGGCCCAGTTAGGAAAACATTTGTTTGTTTGATTTGCTTCGCTCTACCAAATTGTTTTGCATTATTGGGGGTCTGACATTATATGTTCTGTGTTCTGTTTTTTTTTGTGTGTTTGTTTTGTGCTTTTACTACGGCTGCGTGTGTTGCCTATCTGTTGTGAATGTGGGATGGCCACCCACCTAATTGTCCTTGAGAATAACACTTCTCCCATAAGTCATTAAAAATAGCGCCCTCGCTGATCAGACGTCGTTTGTGCGGAAATTCCTGGGCGCCTATATATTCTATTCTTGTCCCCAATAAATCCGTGTCGTCGGTCCGTTGGTGAGACCGATTCATTTTCCATTCAGTCCCCAACTGAGCCCGTTTTGTCGGTAATTCGGGAGACCTAAATATATATCCCAATCTAGTCCCCAAGTAAGCCCGTTTGTCGTTACCTTGGGAGACCAATCATTGCTAATTCATCGTCCCCAATCAGCCCGCTTCGTCGGTAAATAGGGAGACCAATCATCGCTAATTCATCGTCCCCAATCAGCCCGCTTCGTCGGTAAATAGGGAGACCAATCATTGCTAATTCATCGTCCCCAATCAGCCCGCTTCGTCGGTAAATCGGGAGACCAATCATCGCTAATTCATCGTCCCCAATCAGCCCGTTTCGTCGGTAAATCGGGAGACCAATCATTGCTAACTCATCGTCCCCAATCAGCCCGCCTCGTCGGTAAACCGGGAGACCAATCATTGCTAATTCATCGTCCCCAATCAGCCCGCTCCGTCGGTAAATCGGGAGACCAATCATCGCTAATTCATCGTCCCCAATCAGCCCGCTTCGTCGGTAAATCGGGAGACCAATCATTGCTAACTTATCGTCCCCAATCAGCCCATTTTGTCGGTAAATCGGGAGACCAATCATCGCTAATTCATCGTCCCCAATCAGCCCGCTTCGTCGGTAAATCGGGAGACCAATCATCGCTAATTCATCGTCCCCAATCAGCCCGCTTCGTCGGTAAACCGGGAGACCAATCATTGCTAAATTCATCGTCCCCAATCAGCCCGCTTCGTCGGTAAACCGGGAGACCAATCATTGCTAATTCATCGTCCCCAATCAGCCCGCTTCGTCGGTAAACCGGGAGACCAATCATTGCTAATTCATCGTCCCCAATCAGCCCACTCCGTCGGTAAATAGGGAGACCAATCATCGCTAACTTATCGTCCCCAATCAGCCCATTTTGTCGGTAAATCGGGAGACCAATCATCGCTAATTTATCGTCCCCAATCAGCCCGCTTCATCGGTAAATAGGGAGACCAATCATATGTCCTTTGAAAAAGTGTCCAAGATTCCCACAGCTCTGGGAAATTAATTCTGTGTGTTACTAGCGTCCTCTCCCGCCTGCAAAATGTCGACACGGTCTCAGCAGAGCGAGGATTTCAAGTTCTTCATGTCCTCAGGGAAGGAACTCGGCCTTTCCGGGAGAGAACTAAGAGACTGGGTACAGGAGAGGATGGACGCCATACAGGCAGAAAGACAGGCTCAGGAGAGACAAGTAGAAGCAGAAAGACAGGCTCAGGAGAGACGAGACGAAGCCGCACGGCAGGAACGAGAAGCAGAGAGACAGGAACGGGAGGCAGAGAGGCTGGCTCAGGAGAGACGGGAAGACGCAGAGAGACAAGAACGTGAGGCAGAAAGACTAGCCCAGGAGAAACGAGACGCAGCAGAAAGACTGGCCCAGGAGAAACGAGAAGAAGCCGAGAGGGAAGAAAGGGACAAGCAGCGTGCCCATGAACTCGCAATGCTGCAACAGAGTGGCCCTTCGCCTCCACCTGCCCCCCAGGGGATGAGTGCCTTCAGCCAGGCTCTCGCCTGCATGCCGAAGTGGACGGAGGCTGAGCCCGAGGTGTGGCTCGACAGCGCCGAGACAGTGCTAAAGGCCTGCCCCCTGAGTGCCGCCGAACTCTCCCTGGTGTTGGGCAAGTTCCTTGGAGGGAAGGCCCTGATTGCCTACAGGGCCCTCCCGCCGGAGGAGCAGGAAAATTGGGAGGTCGTACGCCAGACTATTGCCAAGGCGTACGAGATAACCCCTGAACGCTGGAGGAGGCGCTGGCGCGGGCTAGTGAAGGAGGCCAATCAAACCTGGGCAGACTGGGCCTACAAGTCCGAGCGTGCCCGTGCCAAATGGTTCGAGGCCGTGGGGGTTACGACCCTCAACGATGCCATCGAACAAATACAAATAGAGAACTTCCTACTCTACACCCCGCCGGCCCTCGCCACGCACATCGCCGAGAAGGAGCCCCCCACCTTAGCTGATTGCTGCCGAATAGCGGATCTATGGGACACCCATCACCCCCAGGAGAGCTCGCTGCAGCGCAAAATTACGCCACCCGCCTACCTATCGGGTGCCCCTCCGCCGAAGAATGGGCAATCACAGAAGCCCGTCGTGTGCGGGTTCTGTAAAAAGATCGGGCATGCCAAGGAGCAATGCCGCAGTAAACCACCCGCGTCTCTCTCTCCCGGACAGCCCCCTAATAAGTCGCCTGCGCCCTCTACCGGGGCAGTGCGAAGAGATTTCAGCCAAACCTTTTGCACGGCGTGCAAGGTTTATGGCCACTCTTCCTCATGGGCAAAATGCCCTAGAAATAATAAGGCAGGAACTCCCGCCGTCGCCCTGGCAGTAACGAATCCCGAGTCCTTAGGCCCTCCTGCCGAGGGTCCCATCTATGTGGCACCTCCTCGAGGTAAATACTCAGCACGCCAGGTCAAGGCATTTGAAGACTCTGGCGCGCAAATTTCCCTCATAAGGAGGGGCAAAGTTCCCTATGGAGCTATAATAGACCGACGCAAGCTCGTCACCATTGAGGGCATTAACAATTTTAAAATGATCCTCCCTACGGTCCAACTGAGACTCTGTCGGGACTCGGGACTCTGTCGGTACTCAGTCTGCTGTAGTGGGAGAAAGCCCATGGGGGGTAGGGGGGAGGGTACCTGTAGGAGTGTTCCTGGAAATGGGGGGAAGGTTCCTGTGGGAATGTTCCTGGAGACGGGAAAGGATTCTTCCAGCTGACTAGGTCCCAGGATCGACCGCTAACCCATTCAGACAGTTTATTATTATTATTATTATTATTATTATTATTATTATTATTATTATTATTATTATTATTATTATTATTATTATTATTGTTGTTGTTGTTGTTGTTGTTGTTGTTGTTGGTTCAACTTTGACTTTAGGGGATATGCTGTCGGCGCTCATGTTAGTGTATCAACAACATTACAGCTCATATTGGCATTAAGATTACGATGACGGAAATTTTTTAGAGGTTCTTACCTCTCTGCTTTAAAACTCTCTCTCTCTCTCTCTCTCTCTTCTAATGTAGATGATATTTATTGTACTTCTTTCATTGTAATGTAGTAAAACGCTAAGTTATCTCTCTCTCTCTCTCTAATCTAGTTTTTATTTCTTGTAATTCTTTTATTGTAGGTTGGTAAACACTGTGTGAAATAGATCTCTCTCTCTCTCTCTCTCTCTCTCTCTCTCTCTCTCTCTCTCTCTCTCTCTCTCTCTCTCTCTCTCTCTCTCTCTCTCATCTGATTCCAGCATTATAAAGCAGGAACCACTTCTTCGAGTGAAGAAGATTAACAATGAAATTATGCTATAGGCCTCTGACCCCAAGTCGAATTGTAAACTTAACCTGACATTACCATTC
>JANJGK010000027.1:6885584-6891685 GCA_039081455.1 Macrobrachium rosenbergii | reverse complement strand
TACATTTAGGGTTAGTGGGGGGTGTGTTTAGGTTTAGCTAGGGTACATTTAGGTTTAGTGGGGATCCGTTTAGGTTTAGTTGGGGTACATTTAGGTTTAGTGGGGATGTGCTTAGGATTAGTTGGGGTACATTTAGGTTTAGTGGGGATGTGCTTAGGATTAGTTGGGGTACATTTAGGTTTAGTGGGGATGTGGTTAGGATTAGTTGGGGTACATTTAGGTTTAGTGGGGTGTGTTTTAGTTTAGTGGGGTACACTTATGTTTAGTGGGGGTGTGTTTAGGTTTAGTTGGGGTACATTTAGGTTTAATTGGGATACATTTAGGCTTAGTAGGGATGTGTTTAGGTTTAGTTAGGGTACATTTCCTCAGATGTATTGAATAGAGGTGAAATAAATGGAAGGGAATGTGACTTATCATGACTTCAGTCATGTTTGACTTATTTTGACTTTTATATTATAAGAGACTCATATAGTGGAAGTTGTTAGCACTATGTTATATCTTACTGGGTTATTTTTTGGGGTTGCCAATTCTGGGATGTAGATATTCCCATTTCATTTCTATTTGATTCCAAACAGCTTGCCATGTTAGACTACTGAATAAATTATATTTTTGTAGACATGCTTCTGTTGAAATTCCTTGGTTCAGCTAGTGACTTGGATGGAGAGAGAGAGAGAGAGAGAGAGAGAGAGAGAGAGAATGCACTAGCTCAGTGTTCACGCTGGCCAATGCTACCATGATTCCTTCTGAGATAAAAGTTGATTACATCACTGACCTTATAATAGTTGTGGTAAGAGGTTGTGACCTTATTTGACCTTGTATAATGTGCGCGCACACACACACACATATATGTATGTATGTATGTATGTATGTATGTATGTATGTATGTGTATATATATATATATATATATATATATATATACAGAATATCTATTTATATACATGTTTTTTTAGATATTTTTCATATAAAACTCATTTCAAAATTTTTATCTTTTTAAAGTTTCATACTTAATAATTATTACGGTGTCAGAATCTTTTGTCATTGTGACCCCAGTTTTAGTAACCATAAATCAATCAATTAATCATAAGCTAGGCTTGACTGCTTACAGAGAGGTCTCTCGAGTGTAGAGAGATGATCTCTTATGAGTCTCTCTCTCTCTCTCTCTCTCTCGTCGTGCTCCTTCTTCATAAACTCTCTCTCTCTCTCTCTCTCTCTCTCTCGTGCTCCTTCTTCATAAACTCTCTCTCTCTCTCTCTCTCTCTCTCGTGCTCCTTCTTCATAAACTCTCTCTCTCTCTCTCTCTCTCTCTCTCTCTCTCTGCAGCTATCACTTTCTTAAATTTCTGTAAATTTTGCATCCTTCTGTCTAAACATTTGTAAATCCTGATGAAACTTCAAGCATTATAATCGTATCCTTTTTTGACGTTGATTTGTCAACCTGACAGAAATGACATAAGTTTTGTGAGATGTATTGTGAAATTTAGTCATCTGGTAAGCTTTGGAAAATTCATGACAAATCAGTAATAAAAAACTCATTCTTAGGATTTTTCTTGAATGGTTCAGAAAAAGCCGCTGTAGAAAAACGAAGTTTAAGTGAATAAACACAAAAATTAGAACTTTCGAACTTCACAGCTGAGGAAGGCCTTAGTGAAGGTTGAAAGTTCGTGGTTTTAATATTTATTCAGTTAAACTTATTTTCTATGGCTTCTTTTTCTTCACCATTCATGACAAAAAACATGAAACAATAAACAGACACGAACAAGTAAGCAAAAAAAAAAAGCTGCAATACAAAGAGAAACAAAATTGCTTGACGGAAACAGACGTCGAGTGAAATAAGCCAGGCTGTGATTAAAAACTGTGTCCAATATTTGAAACACGTTTTACCTTTTGCAGAGACAGGCCTTTATTTTTCAGTTATAATTTTTTTATTTCCTCTTTTTCGTACTTTATTTTTCAACTATGGGCGTTTTCTTTTCTTTATAGAGAAGGAAGGCAGACCTGTAGTAAATTCTGATCTTGGGAAAAAATATTATCTTTGTGCGCGATGCCATTGTCATTAAAAGGAATTCCTTCTGTCAAAAACGAACTCAATTTCTTTCATTCCGCTTTCGATACTGCAGCTGGAAGCTGGTGGCATTTGGTGGGGAAGGGAGGAATTTGTCAACTAACAGTTTTTTTTATATAAATATATATTTTTTTATTTTTCAAGTCTTAACAAATGGTTCGTTCCGGAGAGAAATGTTTGTTTTTGTGTAAGACAATAGTTTGTATATTTATAAATCTTAGTAATAGTTCAAAAGTGCTCTTGTTTATATACTTTACAGAACCTTTACAAAAGCACTGGGGAAATGTTTGCATTGTTTAGGATAATAGGGTGTATATTTTATAAACTTTAAAAATAATTCAAAAATTTATTTTGTTCACATTCTTTAAAGAAAAGTTGGGCAATACAGAACACCATTGGTTTATAATTGCAGAATATATGTGTAGAAGGGAAGTGCTTACTCGATGGAAGATTATAGTTCGCATATTTTGTAAATCTTGGAAATGGAGCGAAACTTTCTATGTTTAATTTTCGATAGAATTTAACTGGCTCATCACTGCCTATCAAACCCTGTTTATATTCAATAAAAAACGGCTTTGGCAAGCTATATCTGACTCATTGACGATATATGGCTCTCATTCATACACACACACACACACACACACACACACACATATATATATATATATATATATACACTGTATAACCTCTGTATCATACACTTGTTATGAAAAACATACATGGCATTCAGCACAGGCTTCACAGCACAGTGCGAAATAACTGTAATTATAGAACTGAATACCTGATCAGTGGCTGTTGTCCAAAAAAAAAAAAAAAAAAAAAAAAAAATATATATATATATATATATATATATATATATATGACAATAGAAGCGCCATCAAACGTATCTCAATTTTTTCCCCCAAAATGAAAGCATAATTTCTAAGCACAAAAGCTTATTGACAGATTTTTTCCAAAGTTCATTTCTACTGCAGTGATAATTAGTCTTGGATATGTAGTCATCAACGCATAATTAAATCGAATTCCATTTTGGCTTTTATCAGGCATTTTTGTGGCACAAAGTAGGTCAGTGGGGGACGCTTCCTGACATATATAGGGTAACACGGAAATGGCTTCAGTGTAGCCACAAAACAATGAAGTTAATATAGTTATGAAGAGAATACGATTTGCCTGTCAAAACTGAATACGTAGGACTGTCCACATTCTCAGTCTTGTTTTCCTCTTGCCTGGGCAACTTAAGGATACTATGTTGCCATACTCATTACCATCAACATATGAAAAATTTTCCCCTTTTTAGAAAATTGGAAAGAAATTCTCTTCCTCCAATTATCGTGTTCTCTCACCATAAGTAATAAATCTATTCCCCCGGATAATACTCCATTCATAGGATGATATAACCAAGGATAATGATTAACCAGTGGCCAAAATGGCCAGCATAATAATTCCTTTTCAGGTTAATAGCCCTATTGACTAACCAATTTTCCTCTCTTCTAGTGGGTAGTCAGATGGACACTCCTGTCTGAGTCTTTGCCTTGGTCTGTCCTATTCGGGCACACCCTGCCCTCTCACCTTCATCTCACCAAGTCTCAAAACATCTCTTGTCCCTTTTCTCTTCAAAACAGCAGAGTTTAGTGGCTTTAACTCTGGACTTTTGTGGTTTTGTGACCCCTCTCAATGGGTGATACAACTGGCATCAGCACCCCTAACTGCAAGGGCTTCACTATGAGGTGAGGGCTGGATTTTTTGTGACTTTGTACCCTTTCTGGGGTCACGTCCTCAAAGGCAATGGGGGTGGAAACTAAGATTTAGGTTTGTTATGTGGATACATGATTTTAGATAAGACTACATAGTAGCAATAATATATATATATATATATATATATGTATATGCATTATATATGTGTATATATACATAAATATATATATATATATATTGTATGCATGTATATGTATGTATGTATGTATGTATGTATGTATGTATGTATGTATGTATGTATGTATGTATATATATATATATTATATATATATATATATATATATATATATATCTATATATATATATCCCTATATGTATATATATATGTATAACATACATACATAATACATACATATATATATATATATATATATGTATATATATACATATATATATATATATATATATATATATCAATTCTCCATTGGCCATGCGATACTAGCTGGGTTGGGCTCATGTTTGTTCAAAACCAAAATATATTTACATGCAGACCTGTAACTCTCCCACGATATATTTATTTAGATCACGTTTAGTACCTACTAAAATCGTTCCTGAAATCATTTGTTTTTATTGGTAAATATAATCCTTCAGAACGACTGCCAATAAAATCCCCTTCTAGCTGACTCAGTCCACCAGGCCGCCGGAATATCTGGATGTCCTCGAGTTAATGAAACAATGTAACTCGTGCGTGAAGTGGTCTCGTGTTGAAAGCCTTCGTCTGAGGCTGCTTCTCGGGTTTCCAGAGTTTGTTATTGACTATTGAGAATATCTGGCTTATAATTAGCGAATGGGGTGTGTGTGTGTGTGTGTGTGTGTGTGTGTGTGTGTACAGTATGAACAAAACAATCGTATCCACAAAAAATGCCGAAGCATTTGATATATTGAGCTGCAACTACATTCGTAAAAATGGGTTAGTTTTCAAATGACAAACGACGGAAAATTGCTTTTCCGAAAATTGTGGACTGTTTTTCGAAAAGAATTTAATCTCGTAAATTAAAATCTAATGGAGAGAGGGCAATAAGAGCAAAAATATATGTATGTTTTTCGTAAAAATAACCAGAATCAGAAATGGAATTTTTCTGACGGTTCTTTTCCAGAAATTCTGGAACCAGGATGTAAGTTTCACAAGGGCTTAGATTTTAAATCTATAATCCAATAGAGAATGGACAACTGGCACATTTCTCAACTAACTGAACCACAAAATGTCCATGGAAGAAGAATATTCTTTGCAAAGAACGCCTTTTTCACCCAACACAAATTGAGCGTGGAATAAAAAAAAAATTAAGGAAAATTTGAACAAAATATTAGTTTCTTTGCTTTTGTGAATCTACTGTACCTTTGATTCTACCAATTAAAATATTTTTGATTTCTACCAATCAAAATATTCCTCTTTCTGGAGGAATGTATCAACTTTTAGGAGTACTTGAAATCACTTTTCTGAGAGTAAGATATACGAGGCAATTTTCGTCGTCTTGAAACCTCATAAACATCATAATAATTGTGTCATTCAACTGTAAATTGCAGTTATATCATCCCCTTCAATCTACCTAAGAATATGACAAGTATTAATAATATTCTGTCGTAGGACTGACATATGTAATCGAAACAAACTTTTCTTCATTCTCCTCAAACCACAAATGTGTTTTGTAACATTATTGTATTGGTTCTCTGCCTCGCAGTTATTTATAGTGTTTCATCAGACTGCTATTTTTTATTGAATACAGAGTTTTTATATTTTACTAAATAGGGAACTTAATATTCCGTTGTAGGGTTAACATATGGCATCAGTTAACCTTTATTTTGTCTCCTAAAACCATAAATGTCTTTTCATCTTACTGTATTGGTTTTCTGCTTTGCTGTAATTTATCAACTATTTCATCAGACTCATTTTTAAATATGGAGTTTTTTTTTTTTCATTTTACCAAATAGGAAACATAGGAAAACTTAATCTTACTCAGACTGTTATTTTTCTTTAAATATGAATAATTATTTTACTAAATAGGGAACTTAATCTTACTCAGATTGTTATTTTTTTTTTAAATATGAATCTGTTTTACTAAATAGGGAGTTTGATCCTACTCAGAATCTAAAGCTTCTTTAGCCCTCAAACTGACATGAATGTACAAAGTCTCATTACTCTCTTGAACGCCTGTGGAAAGGTGCTTAGTGTGTCTGCAGTGTTGCATTTAGATGGACCCTGGTAACTTTGGTTACAAACCACATTCTTGCTTTTAAGGATTTCCTTTCAGGGATTACCTTTTAGGGATTACCTTTTAGGGATTAC
>JANJGK010000027.1:6860584-6883084 GCA_039081455.1 Macrobrachium rosenbergii | reverse complement strand
TTTTTTATTCAGCAGGCTGAATACAAAGGAAAAAAAAAAAGATGAATCTAGGACACGTGGCTTGTCCATAAATGTGTACATTTGTTGTTTAGGGAGAACTTCACAAACATTCATTAGACTTGTGTCGATGTAGATTGCTTGCATTCAAAGGACATTTAATGCAAGGAAAGTATTTATTATTTTTGGGATATTCATAGTTCCAGTTATCATATATATAAAAAATGCCATATTTTTAGCATAACAAGAATTCCGGACGATATATGTACAAATAAAATTAACACAGACCTAAAAAAGGTTGACCAGACTTCTTTACCCTAACTGGGACTTAATGCGTGAACTGAATGTAAATTACTGAATTGAAGTCCTGATATCATTAAATGATAAAAATAAAACATTAATAAACATAAATGAGACTTTAAACGGCTTTTCTTTTGAAATATGAATATGATAAATATAAAGGTACCATGCAATATCCGTAACCAACGGTGAAAAGGTTGTTAGGTAAGGGACGTCCACTGGACTCTCTTTCGCAAGACATGATATTCTAAACTAACTGAAAATGATTTCATTGTCTTCTTTATATCAGAAAACTTATAATTAGACACTTTAAACAAACATTTTCTTTTATTTATTTATTTTTTTAGCTGAACCTGAATTATGAAAAAAAAAATTTCTGGACTGTCTGGAAAATCTCTTAAACCTCCCTGAAAAGTCGATGGCAGCAGCTCTTATCTTAAAAGGGTCCTGGAAGCTTTTTAAATAATGGTATAAGACGGTTGGTGGAGTCAAGTTACAAACACTATATTATTTGCTGTACAGGTAAACATATATGTGTGTGTAAAGAATGTTTTTCATTTAAGAATCTTACTTACTCACACACAAACACACACAAGAGCGCACACATACATATACATGTGTGTGTT
Organism: Macrobrachium rosenbergii; assembly: GCA_039081455.1. Classification (NCBI taxonomy): domain Eukaryota; kingdom Metazoa; phylum Arthropoda; class Malacostraca; order Decapoda; family Palaemonidae; genus Macrobrachium; species Macrobrachium rosenbergii. Next base: position 6,882,161 of record JANJGK010000027.1, on the reverse strand, counting down.
TGTGTGTGTGTAACCGAATCACGGAAATATGGAACGTGATGAAAATATAATTAAAGGCAATACCACGAAGAAAAGTGAAACGACGGAGTGGTGCTAGGCCTTTCGACTTATATTCCTTTACTTAGCAGACTGACAGAAATATAAAAATAATTCTACAAAGAAAGCTCGTATGAATGACAAATGGGCATTATAAAGGAAAATATGTACCTGGAAACCAACAACAGCTGAAGAATTGGTAGACCTACCAAAACAAAGGTATACATTTAAGAGGTTTTACAAAAGATTAGACCTAATTGCTCGGAAGCTTCCATTTTTTCCATCCAACTTGACTCTTCATCATGCAAATCAGCTACCTCAAAGTCTATTTCTTCAAAATCAACAGCCTTTTCGTACCAAACAAAAAACTATTTTCATAGAATCTATAAAATCCTTTTCAAGTCAAGCCCACTTTTTCGACGTATTGGACACAAAGATGGGTCATCGCCCGCCCGAATTTTTATTGACAGTCCAAATGAATGGACCTCGACAGAGGAACAAAGTATTTTCCGACGATCGCGTCCGAAGGGGTTGGGGTTGTTGGGGGTTAGTTGTGGGAATGCAACGCGCCATCAGAAATATTTTTGGAACCGTCTGCTGCCTGATATATGAACGTGGATGTGTATTTCAATGTCCATGCCTGACAATTACATCTTTCTTTTTGCCTTAATTTATTTTATCTTTATTGATAGTAGTAATAGTATTTTATTTTATCTTTATTACTAGTTGTAATAGCACTAGTAGCAGTATTTTTGTTCGGAGGCTGTGTCATTCTCAATCTAGCAACAATGTTTTGTTTATGTCTTCAGAAGTTTTACAGCTTCTAATACTCGACACAAACAGTTTCATTAAGACTGAGAATATTTCTAGGTTATATGTCCTTTCAATTATTACTGGCTTTCTTGATTTAATGGCGACAGTTTGTAGCTGTTAGGTAATTTCAGATGCACCTTAAATATCCTTACTCAAGATCACAACAATTTTATTAGTCTTCTCAAACTTTTTCGTGGGACTTTGGCATTCTTCCTCTGAGTTCAAATTAGACTTCAGTTGTCGGAAGGAATGCACGTTCATTTTGAACGATAAGAATTAGTAATGAACTAAATATTTAGCAGTTGAGAGGCCTTCATTCGTGTTTTGTAATAATTTAGTCTGGGGAGTTTTTTTTAACCGTCTTAACAATGTATAGTTGTATTTATAAAAAAAAACAATCACAGGATCTGGGAGAGCCTACCTTACACAGAAATTAATTTTTCTTTTATATAAAATTACTTTTGTTTTTCATTGATGTAAGATGTTGAATATTAATTTTTTTAGCTTCCACACAAAAAATGAGTTCAAATAAAAATAGACATAAATATAAAAAAAATAATATGGTAACAAATTTATCCAGGATGAATACGGTACCTTCCTAGTTAGGAAAGGCTAGAATCGAATTTGTTTTTGAATAAATCTGTTTCTCTGAAAGAATTTATTATATATATTTTTGCCCTTATCTTTTTATCTGATCTTTTGTGGAGGTTAAAAAAGCTTATTTTCCAAACGTTCAGTATCTGACATAAACTGAAAACAAAATTAAATTCATGTAAAAAGAGAAAAATAATTCTTAAGATTGTCTCCATAATTACCAATAAGCACTGTTGAAAGGGCTTCAAAAACCCACCTACCAACTTATTACAAAGCGCTTTCAAAAGCTTTAAATATTTTATAACAATATCCATCCAGATATGAGGACAGTTCTCACACAGTTATTTAATGGGTCCTGAAAGCAAGAATCAAGAATAATTATGATTATTATACTCTTTGGAAAGAAATGGAAATGCAGCTGAGCTGGAATCTTAAAGCTTTGAAAAGGTTGGTGTTCACGATGTGATGGGATCTGCTCCTATTGTGCAATGGAATCTCAGGAATTCCTCTTACCAGCTATAATGATATTATATCAGTAAAGAATTATTCAGTATAATGTAATGGAATTTCACACATTCCCAGTGTCTGCTCTTTAGAAGTAGTGGAACCACATACATTCCTATTATACCCTCGTATGATATAATAGTTATAATAATTATCTTCGCGTGACTTTGGACAGCTTAACTTAACACTGAATCGTAAATGTAATCTTAGCAATGAAATAAACATACGGGATAAAAATATAAATAAAATTAAAATTATAAAAATAAAAACATAATCGTATCAGCGAAATAAACATACTTGGTAAAAAAAAATAGATAAAATTAAAAATAATAAAAATGAAAACATAATAGCATCAATGAAATAAACAGACTTGATATAAAATTTAAAAAAGTAAAAAACTTAAAGTTTAAAATCACCCATTTAGTGCAACCTTGAATTCTCAAGACGGAGGCAGAGATATGCAAATTACATGAGTTGCCCAAAGTTATGTACCCCTGAGGTGGGCCAAACCACGTGTTATGTATAACCTCGCGAGAGTGTGGCCCTAAAACAAAATTAATAGTATAAAAAAAATATATTAAAATGAATAGTTGGAGGTTCTTTGCGCTCCCGGTTAAATTTAAGGTTCACTCGATGGAACCGAAAGGGCTAAAAAAAAAAAAAAAAAAAAAAAATATATATATATATATATATATATATATATATATATATATATATATATATATATATATATATATATATATATATATATATATATATATATATATATATATATATATATATATATATATAATAAAAATGGCAACGAGGCATGATATGAAGCAGCCAGGATTTGTAGGATAAAGGATTTTATTCGGCAGTTCAAGTGTGAATGCGGCAGTCGTCGTTGTCCTTTCTTTTCTTGGGAGTAAACCCGTCTTTATTTAAATAAAGAAATCATATTTATGTATACGTATATGTATATATATACACACACTGTATATGTATATATATATACATGTATGTACGTATATATACATATATATATATACATACATACATACACACTATAATAATTATATCAAAGCATCGTGCGTTATTTTCATCATCAGATATTCCAATATCCTTTCCACATCCGTTATCAGTCTTCCCAATTATCTCTTGATTATCGCATCCCCATTTTTGCGTCGAGTTCTCTTTCCCTTACTTCCTCTTCCTCTGTTATCAACGCATGCATATTCCTTTTATTTATTTTTATTTCGTTATTCCCTTCCAATAATATATCCATGTCATTACTGAGGTGACCTCAGAAACTTATATTAATATTTAGATTTGAATTCTGCTTTTAAGTTTTTTATCTGCAATCATTTGATCCCTTATGTTTACTCTTTGTACAATATACTATTTATACTTTTCATTCTTCATTTCGTCTCTTGGTTGGTCAAGGGGTTCACGTCAGGCATCTTAACCTTTTCAGCAGCTTACTATATCTCACGGGCTTCCATAGAGAAAGAGTCTATGCTGGCATAAAGCCTACAAACAGTACAGTGAATTTTGATTACAGTTTTCTATGTATATTCACACAAAATATTTTGATTTGCATAATTCTAAAGTTAGACGATTTTATACTTATCAGTAGTTTTGTATTTGACTCGTTCATGAACTGAATTTTTGGAAAATTTATTGTGAAATTGTCGATAATCTTCCCCTCTCGATAATAATATTAATAATAATAATAATAATAATAATAATAATAAAAATAATAATATTTATTATTATTATTATTATTATTATTATTATTATTATTATTATTATTATTATTATTATTATTATTATTATTATTAAGAAAGTAAAAATTCAGTTCATGAAAGAGTCAAATGTAAAAATATAGTTAAGTCCAAAATGATCAAACTTTAGAATTATAAGTAAATCATCACAGTCCGAACTCGCCTATCTTCTTTGTATAGAGGTTGTACATAGCTTTCCCATAGGTCAGGAACCTGCAATGAATTATATAACATTCTGACTGGAAAAGCTATTGTGGAATGGAAGTTAACTGTCAATTTACTTTCTCATTGTCTGTAAACCTCCAATGACAGAATATTATCTCATTTCTATGAGAGAGTGAGAGAGACGAAATTGAATACTTGACAAATAATATTCCCTTGTTTCATATTTTTCACCCGAGTGTAGAATTTCTCTTCCTAAGAGAGACACAACTGGGAGATAAAGATAGTATCCAGCAATTTGCAGTAAAGCAGATGAAGTATATTTGTTGGAATCATGTAATCTGACAAAATGGATTCTGGAGTTCCTCGTAAGTAAATGCATTAATTCTCTCTCTCTCTCTCTCTCTGTCTCTCTCTCTCTCTCTCTCTCTCTCTCTCTCTCTCTCTCTCTCTCTCTCTCTCTCTCTCTCTCTCTCTCTCTCTCTCTCGCTTGACGTATTTTAACGTTAGGAATACTGAAGGAAATTATTATAGACATAACCTGAAATTCTGAGAACTGTTGTTGACATAAGAAACTCGAGTAGATGATTTATGAAATTGTTGTGACATTTTCACTTTTCATTCTCAGTTGCTGACAGAGATTCTTACTTAATCAAAGTCAATTTTGTTCTGATATCCGATGAATTTGTTTATTTGCTTTTGGATTTCGAAATGATAATTTCATATTGCACTGAGAGAGAGAGAGAGAGAGAGAGAGAGAGAGAGAGAGAGAGAGAGAGAGAGAGAGAGAGAGAGAGAGAGAGAGAGAATACCTATGTTAATAACATTGATCAAAGTTTATCACAATATTAATAATAATCTTTCATTTTTTCAGAACCTCTGCATCGTCTCGGTTTTGGTGAGTGTTAATACAATATTCATTTTTTGAAAGGTGTTCGTTTTTATTATTTGTGTTTTTAAGTTCTTTATTGTTAAGTATCTCTGAGGGGTGGTGAGTTCTGCCTATTTCCTCTGTGATTTGTTTTTAGTTCTGTGACTTGAAGTTCTCACAAAGTCTTTCGTATTCCTAAATTTGATGTTTTGTTTATTTTTGGCCCAGTGTGACTGGTTTTCTTATGCTATTATTATTATTATAATTATGAATTTGAAAAATGTTATTGGACTTAATTTTTCCTTTATTAATTTTGTAATATCACTACAAACCCAGCAATTTTCTTTCACAGAGTATTTATGAAGTGCTAAATATACTTCTTTCCTTTAATACCGAGCATTCATTTTCCATCTTTACTAATAGCTCACCATGTATACAACACAAGGCATTCAAAAATAGTCCCCTGAAGATGCCTTTGCAATTTTAACAACCGGTTCTGAGGAAGTGTGACCACATCAGAAGCTTTTATTTCTTATTGTTTTACTTTTTCACGACGCTACAACGTTTCCTGAAAGACTTTTAGTTTTCTGCTCTGGCACAGGAATCCAGAAATCATTTAAAAATCATTCAAAGCTGAACATTCAAAACTTAATGGGCTTTGAAAATTGCCGCCGATCCCAATTTTAAAATTTTGAGATAATTTCAGTTATATCGATGTTTTTTCATTGCAATGTACAGTTCATATGGATCAGCACTGAGAAATTTACTTATATACCTTTTGAAAATAACTGAATTAGACATTCTCAGGGTTTTAAAACTTTTAATCTGATTTCTGTAATTTTCCTTTTTTTTTTTTTTTTTTTGCTGAAATTTTTTGAAAATTTTTATAGCATTTTTTGCAGCGTAATATACAGTGTTTATGGATCAGTTGTAAGAACTTTGTCTAAATACCTTATTGAAAATAAATGAATTAGACTTTTCTGGGTTTGAAAGCTTTGAATGTGATTTCTGTAATTTTATTTATTTATTTGTTTATTTATTTATTTTTGCTGATAGCGAATTCAGGTGGATCGATTTTATTTGTCATTCTCTCTTATTTACTTATCAGCTTTTCCTATGACTTGTCTCTCTGCAAGCTGATTTCCCTTTGGAACCCCCCACCTCTCTCTCTCTCTCTCTCTCTCTCTCTCTCTCTCTCTCTCTCTCTCTCTCTCTCTCTCTCTCTCTCTCTCTCTCTGCAGGTTGATTTCCCTTAAGAGCCCTCCTGGTTTTATACAAGTCTGGTGACTCTACAGTCCATAATAAGAATTTTCTGCTGTAGGTTTTAACAAAGAAAGGAAGCTCATTAGACCTACTTAAGTCAACAGGGGCGCAATGGATTTTTCAAAATAGGAAAATGAACATTGAGATGGCATCCCAGTTAATTCTAAAATTTTAGCCATTTATTATTATTGCTGATTTGTACTTTCAAACGCTCTAGGGTCGAGAAATCCCTTTAAAAGTGTAATTTCACAGAGTCTGCCTCAGGGCACGCAACGGGTGACAGGAACAGAAGATGCCTTCTCATGAAAATTCAAAAAGTGTTTTGGGGAACTGTCAGGGCGAAGACAGTTCGGACAAACAGTTGCTGGGAAGAACTGTCACAATATTTTGGGCTTATGCATAATTTGTATGGCATTAGCCATTTATGTATGTATGTATGTATGTATGTATGTATGTATGTATGTATGTATGTATGTATGTATGTATGTATGTTTGTGTGTTTAATATATATATATATATATATATATATATATATATATATATATATATATATATATATATATATATATATATTTATATAAGTCAAAAGACATAAGCTTAATTATAACTCTAGTGGTAAACAACGTAATAAATACCTTCATGATTTCTTTACTGAACATAAATAAAATTCTCAGCTCTCCATGGGTGGATAATGGAGTGTTATATCTTGACTCAGCAGTGATTTATTCGCCATTTGACACAGAAGCATAAATGAAAGAGTCATTTTTACAACTGAATGTTTAAATGATCCGGAGACTGAGCGCCTTTGGCAAGCACTAATAATTGGCCCTCAAGATTTATTGTCATTTATATTTCACGATTTTTTTTTATCTATGGAAGTTTTTGAAAGAACCGTCGAATGCTTACGAAAGCAATGATATAAGTCGAAATATACTGGAAGTCGAATGGAAGTCAAAATTTAAACTGAACATAAGTCGAAATATTATTTGGAACATAATTCAAAACAAAAGTCGAAATATAATTCGATATATAAGTCGAATATAAGTAGAATATAAGTCCAATTTAAGTTGAATATAAGCCTAAATGAGTCGAATATAAGTCGAATGTAAGTCGAAATGAGTCGAATATAAGTCGAAACATAAGTCGAAATGAGTCGAATATAAGTCGAAATGAGTCGAGTATAAGCCGAAATATGAGTCGAAATCTAAGTCGAATAAGTCGAAATGAGTCGAAATGTAAGTCGAACAAGTCGAAATGAGTCGAAATATAAGTCGAAATGAGTCGAATTTAAGTCGAAATGAGTCGAATATAAGTCGAAAGGAGTCGAATATAAGTTGAATATAAATCGAAATGAGTCGAATATAAGTCGAAATATAAGTCAAATTTAAGTCGAAATATGAATCGAAATATAAGTCGAATATAAGTCGAAATATGAGTCGAAATATAAATCGAATATAAGTCGAATCTAAGTCGAAATGAGTCGAATATAAGTTGAAATATGAGTCAAAATATAAGTCGAATACGAGTCGAAATATGAGTCGACATATAAATTGAATATAAGTCGAAATGAGCCAAAATGAGTCCAATATGAGTCGAAGATTAAACACAAACCGGAACTAAGTACAAAGCAAGACACAAGAGCCCCAAAGGCAACCTGGGTTGGAATAGGATTCCCAGATATTCCTGAGTATTCCATTCCAAATTTTGTTCCTCCAGCCAAGGAGGCATTGTTATAGGTGACAGGACGCCCAAACCACGTCCAGTGAAAGGAAGCTACTTTTCTCATAACCGGGTAATGTCTGAAGAAGGTGACGAGAATGAAATGATTGAATGATATAAAGTATTAGTTCTGTGAGTTCTTAAGAGTGATTTCGTATGACGAAATACAAAGTTAATGACAGACAGGGCATCTTGTAAGTACCCTACTCATACACGGGAGGAGGTCTGTGGGAGAGATTTCTTAAATGATACCAAAGTAATTTACTCTGAAACACTTTGGTTGCACTTATTAGTAAATTCTGTTCTGTAAGTTCTTAAGAGTAGTCACATATAAAGAAATCTAAAATTCTAATAGATAGGGCATCTCATACACGGGAGGAGGTCTGTGGGAGAGATTTCTTAAATGATACCAAAGTACTTTACTCTGAAACACTTTGGTTGCACTTATTAGTAAATTCTGTTCTGTAAGTTCTTAAGAGCAGTCACATATAAAGAAATCTAAAATTCTAATAGATAGGGCATCTCATACACGGGAGGAGGTCTGTGGGAGAGATTTCTTAAATGATACCAAAGTACTTTACTCTGAAACACTTTCGTTGCAATTATTAGTAAATTCTGTTCTGTAAGTTCTTAAGAGTAGTCACATATAAAGAAATCTAGAATTCTAATAGATAGGGCATCTTGTAAGAATTCTACTGTACTTGTGTACAGGAGCCCTGTTTGAGAGATTTTTAAGTGGTACCAAAGTACTTTACTCTGAAACACTTTGGTAGCACTTATTAGTAAATTTTGTTCTGTAAGTTCTTAAGAGTAGTCACATATAAAGGAATCGAAAATTCTAATAGACAGGGGATCTTGTAAGAATTCTACTATACTTGTATACAGGAGCTCTGTGGGAGAGATTTCTTAAATGGTGCTGAAGTCCTTTACTCTGAAACACTTTGGTAGCACATAATCCCTTGGTACCGAAACCCAATTCTTTAAAACGCAACAACAGTCTGAAGAATTTGTTCAAATCTCACTCACATACACTTACATATACATACACAAACACACACAAATACAAACCCACATCAAGTAAGGGGAACTTAGACCACAAGACATGAGACATATCTCATGTGCATATTCTCTCTCTCTCTCTCTCTTTCTCTCACTGCCTTTGATGAGGCCGCCCGCCTCGTGGCTGGCTTTCAGTCGAAGTGTGGACACGGGGTTGATTTTAGTGTGATTGTTGCGTCAGAGAGAGAGAGAGAGAGAGAGAGAGAGAGAGAGAGAGAGAGAGAGAGAGAGAGAGCGATTGATTCCATGCTTGCAGAGCAAAACGCAAGGGGAGAAATGATATGTTCTAACTAACTTTGATCACAAAGCCTTCAGTCTTTTTATCTCTTCCATTTCTTATGTTCTTTTACAGAATGAATTTTAAGCCAATAATTTGGCCATAATTACTAATCAAAATGGTGAAGCTTAAGAACGAAAGCAATTTAAAAAGCCACTTCATTCTGTCACTTTCATTTGATAATATCATATAGAATAAATAGAAATTAATATGAAAAACTATTAAATGTAGAGTAATAGTCCATTAAATCGAGTGGCTATAAAAATATTTATTTCCTGGCCTTTTGGCTGGAGAAAATCTAACGACCGTAATACAAAGTTAATGGAGGCCTTCAAGTGTGCTTACATTATTATTATTATTATTATTATTATTATTATTATTATTATTATTATTATTATTATTATTATTATTATTATTATTATTGTGTCGTATTCCGGAGCATTAGCAGTACCCATATTAGAATTGCCAATATCTGCCTTTTTATCACAAAGAGGCATTTCATTAACACTGAGCAAAGGAATCAGTGAACTCGTGTGCCTTTTTATCAATTCTCTGGTTTTACCCTTGAGGATTATAGCACCTGTTACCTCATTATTAATATTAGTGACTATCTCCCGGACTACACCCATCGGATAATTTATCGGCTTTGTGTGGGCTTCCTTAATGAGTACAATGTCACCCTTCTGCAAAGACTTGTGAGTAACAGGTTTGTATCTTCCTTTCACATTTACAGCCTGACTGACAAGGGTACCTAAAAACTCATTATGATACGCCTCATGAAGCTGATTTTGGACCTTCCTTAGCTTGCTGTAGTTATCCTTTATCAAACTTTGAGGCTGTGCGTCAGTCTGCCAATCAGGGTCCTCAGTAATTTCATGTAATTTCGGTATTACACTCAATGACACATGGTCGTGTCCATGAATCAAATTTTCTGGTGTGATAGGGTCTGGTAAAAAGTCATCAGTGTCTCTCAGTGCTTCCTTAAAGGCAATTGGCCTCCTGTTTACCATATGAATCGTTTGAGCTACTATAAACTCAAAATCTCTAAGCTCTTTGGTTCCGAATGGACTAAACTTTTTTAACGTTAACACTGATGAGGAACACCGTTCAGGTGTTCGAAAGTCTTTGGCTCTTTTTTACATAGTAATATATTTACTATATAATTGTGGATTTTTATTACTCAGATTGTTTTTCACGAAATTGTGAATCTATTATTATTATTATTATTATTATTATTATTATTATTATTATTATTATTATTATTATTTGGATTCAAGCTTCTTACTCAGCTTTATTACGAATTACTGTATATTTCTGAAAGTTTGAAAAGATTTGATTTTTTTATTACTGTTAGAAGAATGTCAATTTCAGTTTTACACAATATATATTCCCTAGCCATTGACTCAAAGTGACACCATAAACTTACCGCAAACACACTCACACACACACACACACACACACACACACACACAGATATATATATATATATATATATATATATATATATATATATATATATATATATATATATATATATATATATATATATATATATATATATATATAATATATATATATATATATATATATATATATATATATATATATATATAATCGGTGAAGGAAGTCCTCATAACTAATGACATACATCAGTCTTTAAATTTCACTTAAAATTTTCACTTAAATAAATAAAAGTGAAAATTGCCTCCATTTACTTTCCATTTATTTATTTGTGTCACATCAGGTTTCCCCCATAAATGGATTAAATATGTATAGGTTCCATTACAGTTTGTAGATTAGTATGCACCAAATTGTCATTTATTTACTCGTTTACTTATTTATTATTTGTCTCTATATTTTACTTGCTTATTTACAGGAAAGTGTCTTATATAAAGGATTGTACATTAACTCATTCCTTTCATTTGTAAAAATAGGAATAATCTACACAGTGCTGAAATAATCACAAACTCAGCTCTTTAGGGGAGTGTGTGTGTGTTTGTGTGTGTGTGTAATCTAGCTTTAGGCTGTATCCACAAGCATATCAGTCACGATACGTTTAAGGAAAATATTTATGAAACGAAAGCATTATTTTTTGAGTAAAACAACAGGAAGGATTCAGAATCCATTACCAAAGTTGATGCTCTACATCAGGCTGGAGAAAAATTTCTCAAATTCATTCAAAAGTTCTAAGAAGTCTCAAGTTTCTTCATAAAGGAAACTATTCTGAGAGAGAGAGAGAGAGAGAGAGAGAGAGAGAGAGAGAGAGAGAGAGAGAGAGAGAGAGAGTAATACGAAGTAGGAAAAAAGGCAAAAGAGCAATTTACCTTTACGTTTGAGGATTATGGAATTCTCCCTAGTTCTTCTGTACCCAGAAGAGATAGATTCAAAGAGCAACACTCGTGTCCTTTTTTCTCTATTCTCTGTTCCTTTTCCTTCCTTATTTTTTAGCGATGATAGACAAAGAAAGACAAAAAAAAAAAGCGTTTGCACATAAAGACAACCCGGATGCCTCCTTTGGGGAAAAAGTTCATTTCGCCTGTTTTGTTTTTTCTTTGAAAAAAACTAAAAGGAAAAGGGGAGGAAAATGCTCAATATTAAATCTTCCTTCTGCGGGAGAGAATGTTACGAGAAATAGAAACATAGGAAATAAATATTAAGAAAAATTGCTAATTGTGAAATATTTACTCGAGAAACGAAATTCTCTCAGCTTAACAAAACATCTCGGTTAATTCTGAACAGCCAAATTTCAATTTGTCATTATCCGGACCTCGCAGACACAAATGGCCAAATCAGAGGCTGTCACCTGTGGCCATATGGCTCCACCCGAATCCCAATGGAGTTTCCCCCCTCTTGTATTTGGCGTCATTCGAATGACCTTGCCCGAGCAATGCCCAGGTCACTGTGATGGATCTGCCCTTTTGAGTCTGAACGATTTTCTCTCTCTCTCTCTCTCTCTCTCTCTCTCGTCTCTCTCTCTCTCTCTCTCTCTCTCTCTCTCTCTCTCTTGCTTTGTAACTTCTGCTGAAGAAAGCGATTGGTCCATGTCTTGTTTTTCATGTACTGCCTGTCTGAGATATTCCTTTTATTTGTTTTATGACTCACGTTGCATCCTGAGGCATTGCTATACTTGAGGACCGACCTTGGAGGTCCCACTTCCAAAAACAATCAGCGTTCCAGCGACTCTCCTAAGTGACAGAATACGTTTTCAGAATCCTTTATGATAGCCCTGAGAATCTGAGCGTTCATCATACCTCAGAAAGCCGATGAAATGAAACTTGCAACAAACAATAGTTTCATAACGAGAAGGAATTTTGAGAAAGAATGGCTGATATCATAACAAGAATAGATATACATCGAGGAAAGACCACTATGAATATCCAATTTGCAGAGGACTTTGCAAAAGAACCGTTCGACCGTGTTTGAATCAGAATTGCTAAAAAGTTGCAGAAAATTAACTTTCAGCCATTATCTCAAATAAGAAGATATTCCAACCACATCAGAGAAGCTGCACAGCCAATGTAAGTTAATTTCTCAAACAGGCAGCGCTTAACACCTGACCCAAATCCTCCGGGGGGCGGGGGGGGGGGGATTAAGGTCCATCACATAGTTTTGCAAAGCTGAGCATCCATCTCCCACCCGAGAGAATCAGATATTCTGCTGAACCTCATTAGAGCTCTCTCTCTCTCTCTCTCTCTCTCTCTCTCTCTCTCTCTCTCTCTCTCTCTCTCTCTCTCTCTCTCTCTCTCTGCCTCGACTGTGACGGAAGATTTACTCTTTGCAGACTTTCTACTTCATAATATTTTGTTGCATACGAGTCATTTTGTGATGTATCTATTCTCAGTTTTTTTTTTACCGAGGCGCATTAGCACCGACTCGCAGGGGTGCCCTTTTAACTCGGAAAAGTTTCCTGCTGACTGATTGGTTGCAAGTATTTTGTCCGAATAGCATCATTGTTTTCAAATAATTACCAAGTAATGTGACTCGAAACTTATTTACCAACCTAAATTTCTCCCTCAGATATATGTTTTGTCAATAAATAAAGTTAACGAATAAAGAGATTATAAAGGATTGTGATGGTAAGTCTAAATTTAATAACAACAACCGCCGAAGTCAACGACAGGAGCTTGTTTCCGGATGCACGCTGCATAACTTTTTTACTTTTACATATTTTAACACCAATTAGGATAAATTACACTACGCATAAGAAAAACATGTTATTATAAACTTTCTTTGAATACCAGAATCTACTAAAAACATGGAATTAATAAAACTCGCTATTGGTGAAAACTTCCGGGGAGGTAAAACGAACAGCCTGTGGCATTACATAAAATTTAGATAAAATGACCTAGATAGGTAGGCCTAGTTATTCATATGGTATACACATGCCAGCAAATGTTGATGGGCAAGAAAACTTTTCAGATACACATCATCTTTTATAGGCTTTTGTGCTGAAGCCTTTTGCTGTATCATTATGATAAATATGATGATAAATATGAAGACGCAATTTTTTCTTTTACATAATAATAATGTACTTCCCTTATTATGTCTTTCTTTCTTGCACACATTTCAAACTAGGCTAGCCTATGTCTGTGTCTTACACCATTTTTTGACAATAGCAATAAATTTTGCTTAACTCTTTAAGGTAAGGAGTAACAATAAACAGTAGCTGATGCTTGATATAAGTTAAGCTAGGTGTATGTAGGCCTATGATGTAAGCCCGTATAGAAAGGATTTGCTAATTTTGTCGTAAAGGTATAGATTCTATTAATAGCACCATTTTCGGTTTGAGGATACTGTAGTGTTCCATAAATTGCATAAAAATCATAATTAAACGAATTCATAATTTCACCGAATTACAACCGCGATACCCCTCCCCCTCCCTTCCATCCCCGCCTCGGTATTTGACAGTAGACGCATATAGCCTACTAATCCTTAAAATGTATATGTGTATAGTACATTTTCTACTCAGTCACATATTCTTTTACTTCTCAAAATATCCGCAGAAACTCGTGTTAACCTTATATGTGTCCTGAACAGAACGCAAAATAAGAAAAAAAAAAAAGTTTTCTTATCTCGCATTGTCTGCTGTAACTTACATGAAAGGGTAAGTTGTTAATTTCTGCGGAATGTATTTTTATTAGTGTGCACCTACAGAAAGAAGCATAGAAACTATTCAATTGCAGATACAGCCATTAAAGTAATCTCAATAAAATAAAGCTGATTTCAACACTTGCATAAATCAGGAAAAGGCTGCAATGACATAAAACAGTAAAATGCTGCAATGACAATCACCTGTGATAGTTTTCCCGCCATGCCGCCACAGGCTGTTCCTTTTACCCTCCCCGGAAGTTTTCACTAATAGCGAGTTTTATTAATTCCATGTTTTTAGTAGATTCTGGTATTCAAAGGAAGTTCCTAATAACAATTTTTTTTCTTATGCTTAGTGCAATTTATCCTAATTGGTGTTAAAATATGTGAAAAGTAAAAAAGTTATGCAGCGTGATGCTCTCTTCAAGGGAGCAAGACTCTTGTACCTTGTTTAATTCTCGCAGCATTCAGCTAGTTCCTACAGTTCTTCTTGTGGAGGAAATTGATAAGATTATTATTATTATTATTATTATTATTATTATTATTATTATTATTATTATTCAGAAGATGAACCCTATTCATATGGAACAAGCCCACCCAAGGGGCCATTGGCTTGAAATTCCAGAAGCTTCCAAAGAATATGTCGTATTCAGCACTGCGGGGAAAACTCAGTAATGTTTCATTATTTTGCCTCTTAATATTCCTTTTTTTTTATAAATTCAATAAATATCAGTCAGATAAGTTTCATATTTTGGGTCAACAATGATCTATAAATTTCGCCAAGAGAGTATGAGTCCAGCCAGTTTGATTCGTGTACCTTTTACCAACTACGGAAGAAAAAGGGTTTTTTAAAAGTCCTATTTGGGTAAAATAATTCAATATTAACCAGCCTCCTTTTACGTGCATGAAGACGCCAGATTCTAAAATTAGGTAATTCGACAATTTTCTATTAAATAAAGAAAAGAATTGAATAAGAAAAAAATATTCCTTAAATCCTGGACTGCATTTTCATCAAGTAGCGAAGTGTTTTGGGGCTGAAATGACACATCCCAGAAAAAAATGAGTATTTAGTGAAATGAGCTTAGGTCATAAAAAACACCACACCTAAAAATTAAGTTGTTTTGGGAATCGTAAAGATTTTCATAATTGCGCTACAGAATTCTTCCACGTCGAGCAAAAGGTAAATGTGGTTGAGAATAAGAATGAAAATTTAACTTCTGTTTCAAGCTAAGAAAGCCTTGGGAAAAGATATAGCATGAGATTTTCTTTATTATTATTATTATTATTATTATTATTATTATTATTATTATTATTATTATTATTATTATTATTATTATTAATTATTTTAATTTCTATATTTTGCTAGACTATCTACAGTACGTGAATAATAATAATAATAATAATAATAATAATAATAATAATAATAATAATAATAATAATAATTATTATTTTTATTATTATTATTATTATTATTATTATTATTATTATTATTATTATTATTATTATTATTATTATTATTATTATTATTATTATTATTATTATTATTAACAATGCAAGTACATGAATATGATCGTGTCTGACAATGTAAAAGTAAAATTATTCCTTTATCCATCCTATACTAAAGAGCAAAAAAGACCCATTAGAGAATAGCATGCAATATAATTACCTTACACAAGTAACCATAAAAATCACTTGTGTATTTCTGAGGTATTTATCCAATGAAGGCAAAATACAAATCCCTTTGCTAAGTTCTGATTGGTCTCTTTGATAAGACATCATCTTTGGGACGTCCAAAATCTTGACCTAAGGAGTGATGGGGTTATGATACAGGAATGAAACCTGCAGCTGACGACCGAAAAAGGATCAGATTTAAGTATTTTGTTGTTCGAAGGTTTTTAGTGTTCGTGATGAAAGCAAGGTACTGGTGCATTATTATTATGTTATCTCTAGGGTTTTGCTGTTTAATGCCAAAAATAATCGTAATAATATTTTGAGACCGAAGTCATTTGTCAATGGAGGCAAAAATCTTACGAAAGTGATATGAAGAAAATTGGATTGCAAATCATCATCGTATTTAATTTTTTTCGTTAAATAGTTTATGCCTTCATTTTTCGATTCTCTCTCTCTCTCTCTCTCTCTCTCTCTCTCTCTCTCTCTCTCTCTCTCTCTCTCTCTCTCTCTCTCTCCTGCAGAATGGTTTCCCCTTATGAAGAAACTCTGAGACTTCTCAGAACTTGTGAATGAATCTGAGAGGTTTTCCTCCCGCCTTGTGTTTTTTTATACAGGTTTCACTTTGGTCGTAATGGATTCTGAATCCTTCCTGTTGTTTTACCCATAAAATAATGCTTTCTTTTTATGGTTATTTTCCTTTAATGTGTCCTGACTGATATGCATGTGGAATAAAATAATCTCTAGCAAGATTACACTCACAAACACACACACACACACACACACACACAATTAAAGCGCTGAGTTAATGGCTATTTCAACATTGAGTAGATTATGCCTAGATGTACTAATGGAAGGAATGAGTTGATAAAGCGACTTTGCAAGACCAACTTCAAAAGTGATGTTTGCTTAAAAAACTGACCATTGATAAATAAACAGTTTGTAACAATATGTAAATACTTGACTATAGATCCTGAATTTTCTGTAAAAATACATATTTAAAAAGAGAAACGGAATAACTGCTCTTGACAAATCAAGATCTGGGCATTACGGAGGAACAGTTAATCCTGGCAATAATAACCATATTGGGTTAGACATGAGTCCGTTTTAAAAGTAGACGATTTAAAAGAATATCTGTGCACTGATTTCTTTTATTCTGGAAGAATGAATTTGTAATAAATTTCGTCTTAAAAAGTGGAATTTTTTATTAGTTTCTATCATCAAAATGACATTTGACTTCTTTATTAAAAGAGATTAATTTGGGTGAAATGTGAATATATCAGCTGTGATATCTTTTCATATTGATTAAGAACAATTTTAAGCTCCTTTGCACCCATTTTTTATTGCTAATTTGTATGAGATTAATTGGTATATCTCCACTTACGTACTTGTATTTTGGCGTAGGTTGAGGGAAGGTGACTTTGAAAGAAGAATTTGCATGTTTGATTTGATGCTGTGTTGACTGACATTCCACCGACCGGGGTCTGTTCTCTAAACATCCACAGTGATTCATTTCTCTTCAGTCTCAGAGACTTGTCAGATTATCTCTAGGATCTAAGCAAGTCCTAATTTTAGACTTGATTAAACCAACGAGTACCTACCTTCTTTCGGGTGATTATTATCATTAAATTTTATTTTTAATTTCTCTAGCTTGAACTTTTTGTTATGAATATTTTGCTTATCTCACATTCTACGTATTTTCTGAGTTTCTACGTAACTAAGTTGTAATATATGATGGATGTTGAGCCTTGATTAGAAGTTGAAAATTCTTTTCCCCCAAAACTCTGTGATGGATCTTAATCCCTCTCCCAGGAGGATTTGGGTCAGGGGTTAAGCGCTTGGCTGTTTAGCAAATTAGTTTTTACTGGCTGTGCAGCCTCTTTGATGTGGTTGGAATGTCTTCTTTTGTGAGATAATGGCGTGAAAGTTCATTTTCTGCAACTTTGTACGAAATTCTAGCTCAAACATGGGCGGGTGATTCTTTTCGAAAGTGTTCTACAAACAATATTCTTAGTAGTATTACCAAACTGTATATCTAATTTTGTGGATATCAGCCATTCCTTAGCAAAAGTCTCACTTATTATAAAACCATTGTTTGTTGCAAGTTTCATTTCATCGGCCTTGTGAGGTATGACGAATGCTCAAACTCTCAGGACTATCGTAAAGGATTCTGAAGATGTATTCAGGCATTTCAGGATTCACACTGGAATATTTATAGTTTGGGAATGGGAACAATCGGAATATGATAGCTTTGGATGCATAACACGTTCGGTCCCGAAGTATAACAATACCTCAGAAAGCAACGTGAATCATGAAATATATAAAAGGAACATCTCAGACGCGCAACACATGAAAGACATATCATGGACAAACAACCGCTTTCTTCAGTAAGAGCTATAAAGCATGAGAGAGAGAGAGAGAGAGAGAGAGAGAGAGAGAGAGAGAGAGAGAGAGAGAGAGAGAGAGAGAGAGAGAGAGAGAACCTCTTTTGGACTCAAAATGAAAGAACCATCACAGTGACCTGGTCATTCGAAGGATACCAAAATGCAAATGGGGGAGAGCTACATTGGGTATTCAGGTGGCCAGTATGGGCACAGGTGGCAGCCTTTGATTGGTCCATTTAATGAGGCGCCTTTGGTGGGCCGATGGATTTTGGGAATCGGGATGCGGAGATCGGGTTACGATTCAATGGTTATATCTGCGAAGTCCGGATTATGACGAATTCTCCTTGCATTTTAATACATTTTTACCTATTCTATCTATTGTTCTCTATTTATTAATTATTAATTGATTTTGTCTTTTTAATAAGTGAGATCTCTTCTTTCTGTATTTCCCCTTTACCTTCTCTTACTTCCTAATGAGCACCAATTCTTTGGAAGCTTGAATTTCAAACTAATGGTTCCCTTTGGTGGGCTTGTTCCATATGAATAGGGTTCATCTTATGAATAATAATAATAATAATAATAATAATAATAATAATAATAATAATAATAATAATAATAATAATAATAAATAAGGCAGTAGATGACTCTCGCCCTACATTTGTTGGTAACGTAAAATGAATCTTTTTTAGCCTAAATTTCACGATTCACTCCCTCTTCCTGAAATCTGTTCCAGCGAAGACTGTTCTTCACATTGCCCCCCCATCTTTCTAAATCCTTTACCTTTCATAAGACTTATAATAATATTTAAAGGAATATTCAGCGTAACAATCTTCCAAACACATCGACCCCCCAGATAAGAAGATTAGAAATTTCCTTCGACTCTGTCCCTGAAATATTTCCTTCTGAATCTGCCTGAAAAGATCTACGTGATCGAAAAAGGAACAAGATGCTGGTCTGAGCGTCTTTGAGATGAAATCTCATCTCGTGATATTTATGGTCAGCTGAATCAATATGCAAATGTCAACGATGCTCAATATATCAGGAGAACTGTGAATGGGTGTTCCGTAAGCCAGAGGAATGTGAATGGATGGACAATGTGGACTGAGATTCTGATGCTTTAATCTTTACGTCGACGTGTCAGGGCTTTGTATGAACGGAAATGAATGAATGAATGAATAAATAAATAAGTAAATAAATAAATATGAAAGCAAGTAAGCAAGCAAATCTATCAAGAAGGCAAATCTATCAGCTCAAGTGAGCGAGCAAGCAAGCAAATCTATCAAGAAGGCAAATCTATCAGGCCAAGTGAGCAAGCAAGCAAATCTATCAAGAAGGCAAATCTATCAAGCCAAGTGAGCAAGCAAGCAAATCTTTCAAGCCAAGCAAGCAGCAAATATATCAAGCCATGCAAGCACGCAAGCAAACAAGCAAATCTATCAAGCAAGCAAGCAAGCAAGCATATATTTTGAGCCAAGCAAGCAAGCAAGTAAGTAAATCTATCAATAAAGCAAGCAAGTAAGCAAACAAGCAAATCTATCAAGCAAGCAAGCAAGTAAATCTTTCGAGCCAAGCAAGCAAGTAAGTAAATCTATCAAGAAAGCAAGCAAGTAAACAAACAAGCAAATCTATCAAGCAAGCCAGCAAGCAAATCTTTCAAGCCAAGCAAGAAAGCAACAAATCTATCAAGCCAAGCAAGCAAGCAAATCTATCAAGAAAGCAAGCATGCAAATCTATCAGAC
The DNA here is from genome assembly GCA_039081455.1 of Macrobrachium rosenbergii. NCBI lineage: Eukaryota > Metazoa > Arthropoda > Malacostraca > Decapoda > Palaemonidae > Macrobrachium > Macrobrachium rosenbergii. Next base: position 6,862,218 of record JANJGK010000027.1, on the reverse strand, counting down.
AAGCAGATCTATCAAGCAAGGAAGCAATTCTATCAAGCAAACAAAACTATCAAAAAGCAGATCTATCAAGCAAGCAAATTTATCAAGCAAGCAAACAATTCTATCAAGCAAACACATCTATCAAGCAAGAAATTATATCAAGCAACCAAGCAATGCTATTAAACAAACAAATCTATCAAGCAAGCAATTCTATCAAACAAGGAAATCTATCAAGCATGCAAATCTATCAAGCAAGTAAATCCATCAAACCAAGCAAGCAAATAAATCTATCAAGCAAGTAATCACAACAAACAAGCAAGCAATCTAGCGAGCAAGCAAGCAAGCAAAGCAAGCAGGTAAGTAAAGCAAAGCAAAGCAAGCAAATCTATCTACAGTTCCTTTTTTCCATTTAAATCCAGTGAAAAATGAATGATGAATAATAACAGAGGCAGAGGTTGGAGAGGCCTTTCCGATATGACGTTTCAGCCGAAGAAATTTATGGTCAGTTCCATGAATATGCAAATTGCACCGATTCCCTTCATATACTGTAAATACCTCCTACGGCAGAGCGCTGCGTATCAAGGATTCGAAGCAATATTGTTTATGTCGCTTCGGAGGAAGAAAAACAGTGAACAAAAACAAAAAAGATCGAGTTTGCAATGTTATTAATCACCTGCATGAAATGACGAGGCAGTTTTAAATTCATTATAAAAAAATGACATCTAATTAAAGCATTCATTAGGGATTATTAATTAATTCAGATATTTCACGCGTCTCTCTCGAAACTAATAAGCGAAGATGCAATGCATTACTACCCTAACACAATTCTCCTTGTATTTTAATTATTTACTTACATTTTATCTATTTATTTACTATTTTTTTTAATGACTGGTCTCTTCTCTCTGTATTTCCACTTACCTTCTGTTACTTCTTTCTAATGAACACCTTAATATTCTTTGCAAACTTCTTGTTCCATATGAATAAGGTTCATCTTCTGAATAATAATAATAATAATAATAATAATAATAATAATAATAATAATAATAATAACAATAATAATAATAAATGAGAATCACTTTGACAATGCTTTGATAAGAATAATTTAATAATACATTTCACGTGAACAAATCTCCTTCGTTTATCAATAATATCTCCATTCATTTTCAGTCTTTTCCATTTTATTACTGAGTCTAAACCTCAATCGCAGAGTCAAATCTCCCCCCCCCCCCACCCAACCTCCCAAAGCTATCCGAGTAACTCCAAACCCGTAGGGGGGTAGCGCCGTCAGTGCGCATCACGCGGCGCACTGTAGACATTACTTAAAACCTTTTGCATCGTCCCTTCCATGGCCCATAGCTGCAACCTCTTTCGTTCCTTTTATTGTACCTCCGTTCATATTCTCTTTCTTCCATCTGACTTTCTTCAGCCTAATCCTGTTAATTGTTTTATAATGCAACTGGTAAAGGTTTTCCGCCTGTTACTTAACCTTTCAAACCTTTTTCCTCTCAATTTCCATTTCAGCGCTGAATGACCTCATAGGTCCCAGCGCTTGATCTTTGACCTAAATTTTATATTCCATTCTATTCTAATATATTTTAAGTAATTCCATGAGACTCTTCTTAATTAAGAAGATTTTAGTACCTGAAACTTTGGGT
>JANJGK010000027.1:6850584-6858084 GCA_039081455.1 Macrobrachium rosenbergii | reverse complement strand
CGCTGGGACCTATGAGGTCATTCAGCTCTGAAACGGATATTGATAGTAAAAAGGTTGGAAAGGTGTAACAGGAGGAAAACTTTTTGCAGTTGCACTTTGACACAATTATTGTTTTGAGAGGGTTGAGGAAAGTAAGACGAAAGAAAGAGGATATGAGGGGAGGTAGAGTGAAAGGAATGAAAGGGGTTGCAACTAGGGGCCTAAGGGACGCCGCAAAGAACCTTAAGTAATGCTTACAGTGTACCGCGTGAGGTGCACTGACGGCGCTACTCCCCCTACGGGGATTACTGTTATAGTGTGATGATTCTGATTAGTTCCTTGATTAGAGCGTTCGTGTAATTTTGGTTCCAGTTGACAGTCTCAGAGAATGAGAAGTTTTCTGACGACAATAGTGTCACCCAGGCGAGAATGTGTATGATTATTCTCGGTTCAAAACCCTCCATGAAAACTGATGTCCTTCGTCAGGTTTCAGAGACATTTTGGCCTAAGAGAAGTCTGTGTTTGAAGACAGCCTTAACTTTGAAGTCTCGATAGGAAAGTGGGAGTCTGTTGTCTGTTTATATTCGGAAAAGTCAAAGGGTTATATTGGATAGGATGAAATGACAGCTTCATTTTTGTAGCACGGGGAAAACATATAACAGTTCTGAAAAAGTTGGAGAGGCCGTGTATTAAAATGAGGGTAATGGGTGTGATGAAGGCCTGTAGAGATGTTGAAGGAATCAGACTTTCAATTTTCTGTAAAAGAAAACTATAGAGATGGCTTTGTCTGTAAGTCCGCGCTTTTTCTGTCGGCCCCCAGATTTTAAAAACTACTGAGGCTAGAGGGCTGCAAATTGGCATGTTGATCATCCACCCTCTAATCATCAAACATACCAAATTGCAATCGTCTAGCCTCAGTAGTGTTTATTTCATTTAAGGTTAAATTTAGCCATGATCGTACTTCTGGCACGAAATAGGGACCAACAACACAGGCCACCACCGGACCATGGCTGAGTTTCATGGACTGCAGCTGAAAGTTTCATACAGCATTATACTCTGTACAGAAAACTCGATTGCGCCAAAGAAACTGCGGCGAATTTTTTGCTTGTTTATATGTTGAATCAACTGTAATTCTTGACATAACATAAAACAGGGAATATCGTTAGCGTTGTACAAACAAGAGGTCCAATATTTGACTGTGACTCAAAGCTTTACTTTAAAAAAGCCTAATAAACATATTAACGATAAAACTACCCTTTCAAAGTCGTTCTTGTGAGTGAAGGAGAATTTCAGTCTTATTTAGTATGAGAAAGCTTTCAGAATTCTACGTTCATCTTTCTGGAACTAAATTCTCAATTCAACTGTATTTCTCACTCAGAGAAACGAAGCACAATAACTTTTCCTGATGGAGAACAGGGGACCACTCCGCGTCCTGCATTCACATTCGACAACAACAAATATTGGACAAGAGATTAAAAAAGTGGATAGGAATCTTGCTCAAATTTTGCACCAGCACTTGAACACTGAAATAGCAATGAGCATACCTACAGTAAAAGTAATGCAAAAATAACTAGAAATTATTCTGTATGTGAATAATTACGTGTCCTAACTACGCCCAATTTACCTGAGACTCGAGAGATAAATAATTCATTAAAAGCAAACAGGACTTATTAACACTGACTGAGGAGCGTTGGGGAGGGGGAGGGGGAGATTGGGAAGGCAAACGCTCCTTTCTTCATCTTAGACGAATTCTCATCATGTTCCTCTAAAGTCTGACACTACTGATAGGAAAATATTCATTAAAAAATATATATATATAATCTTGTAATTTGTGAAGGATACTTAAACACGATTCAGAAAGGTCATCGTAAACGGTGAAATATAAACAAATGGTTTGGAGTGAAGTCTTATGAAAATGTTGGCGTTTCATCTGATGCTATGAAAAAAAAAAACCTTTATGACAACGTAAGTCAGTATTATAATTTTTTTCCTTTATTTATGATGTTTTAATCATCTAAGGCCTTTATTTTAATTGAGTAATCCGCAAGAGTAATTTACGATACTTATTTCGAATGCAGATGCGGAAATCTGATTCATCTTTCGCTTCAAAGGAGGGAATGTTGGGTCCCTCTTCAGACAAAACTTTTCCTCTGGCATGTGCTTACATAATAATTCCTTCAGACTCTTCTGTCCTTGAAGTTCTGACCCCCTTAGGTGATAAGTGCCGTCAGTGCACCTCACGTGGTGCACTGTAGGCATTACTTAGGGTTTTTGCAGCGTCCCTCCCATGCCCCCTAGATGCAACCCCTTTCGTTCTTTTCACTGTACCTCCATTCATATTCTCTTTCTTCCATCTTACTTTCCTCAACCCTCTTATTGATTCATAGTGCAGCTGCAAAAGGTTTCCCTCCTGTTACTTAATCTTTCAAACCTTCTTACTATCAGTTCCCTTTCAGCGCTGAATGACCACATCATAGGTCCCAGCGATTGGCCTTTGTCCTAAATCTTATATTTCAGTTCCAGTTAAAGTTCTGGCAACAATGAACATGCCACACCTAATGCTGTTCTGTTCTGTGCCGTCTCTCGTTTTGCTGTAAGATACAGTCTTATAGATACGTAATACAGGTGGAGACAGGTTTCAGAAAAGGATTTTGACTTTCCGATGGTTAGAGGGTGTCCTTACAGTGTTTTCGGCACTGTTTTCATTGATGTTCACTCAGGGTCATCTCTTGTTCCGTCTAATCTTCACCAGCGTTCAAAGCCTAGTTGATGCTTCAAATGGCTTTTTATAACTTGTTCTACAATTGCCACTTATGTTTTCATTTCAAAGTTAAGGACAATAATTACTCTCATCATGAACCATCTAATAATGGGTCTAGGGATCTGGGAGCATTAGTGCTCCATAAAACCATTGGGTTCAAAATGGTTCTTCTTCATCTCCAAGTTTCTGATATAAATTCGCCTCATTCTGATATCCTCGTTTTGGAGACCTCATTATTCATCTGTCTTCAGTTTTTAAAGAGACGGACTATTCTACAACTTGCAGCAAACGCCTGTCCCTGATTATCATGTACAGTACAGGCTTTCAATATTTTTGGTTTTTCTTTTATCTATTACCTGATTCCTTTGGGTTTTTCTTAGGAATTTTTTTCCTTCTCTTTTAGCATCGCTGGTTTGAAAATCCTGTCCCATTTTTCTCCACTAGAGAGAACTCCCCCAAAATTGTGGGGGTCAAACTTTATAGTGATGTCAATTCCAAATTATTAAAAAATAACTTTAAATGTATAATAGTTCTCTCTGTTGATAATTATTATTTGCCACTCTATAGTGATATTAGTTTCAACTTAATAACAAAATTAAATATATGTATTGTAATTTTATTTGCATATGCAAATAAACTCCGGAAGCAGAACAATAGATTTGGGCTATAGAAAAGACCAAAAACTCTTTGAGTTAAAAAAACAAAAGTACATTTCATGTTTTGTCAATTTGCCAAGAAAATATATATGGCCTTTTCTCGGTGGAATTAGGTTTATATTTTGTATGTGACCTTACACTCAAAACCAGCCTTCGATCTCTCTCCTGTGAAGGACTTTACAAGCCGGATATCCGACAAGTCAGCCTCTCTCATGTTTCCCAAAGGACGTTTGAAGTCCAAAGGTAATGAAAGTCCACTTGGAGATAATCTCTCGAGAGTCTTTTATTCACATTTCACAAGGCTTAATTCTCTAAAATGTCGATGAGGGTCTTGGCGGTAAATTGCAAAAGAAGATTCTAATTTGTTTTCTCTATGTAATGTGGAATGGAGATGGATAATATACATGACTTCTCTCTCGTCTTTTCCTATAAGCTTCTTCCTCCTCTTCCTCTCTTTCTGTCTTGATTTAAAACTATCCATTGCTTCGAAATATGAGATTAATATATAAAATTAATATTTATTGGCTATTTTCAAACCTCAAGAAGGGAGAAAGAGAATCATTATACAACTCATCATAGATGAAACGAACAGAATATTTCTCTCTCTCTCTCTCTCTCTCTCTCTCTCTCAATAGATGGATAGATATATAGACAGATTGATAATGAATTTCGTAGAAGCTCAGAAAAGTCTTCAGGACTTTGAGTGGAGCGTAACCTCCAGTTCAGCGGTAAATAGCGTCCATGGATTACACTCTGTTATACTACCATGTTAAATGTAATCATCGATTACATTTCAAGGTTTGAAAGAACAAATTACCTTTTATTAGCAGTTAATTCATTCCCTCCTCTCTTTCTCCTGATATAAATGTTAAGGTTAATTAGTCAATCAGCAACCCATAATCTGTTAATATCTTCTTGGTGACATGAAAGAGACGCCTCCATTTGTTCCTCAATTAATAGATTCTGATGCCTTGAAATAATTCGACATAATTCTCATTTAAATATTCAAGAGTAACTTTTTTCTTAACTGCTAAACACAAAGTATGAAATGACATTTAATATTTTCCTACCATGTACAGTATATTACCATTACCATTTCCCTTGCTCCCATAAATACCATAATGGAACGTACCTTTTCCCATGAACCTTCCGGTTCAGCTCAAAGTGAAATTGAATCTGTTTTGGTTACAAATCTAAGATGGAAATTCTGGCTGAAGCTGCGTCAGAAATACCTGGGGTCTTCCGTCATAAAGATATGGAAATATATTTTCTTGTAATTTAATTTTTAAGTTTAATTGGAAAGGAAATGTCATTAATTACTCAGGGAAATGTCGCTGTAATGCTTCCTCCACTGACACAGAATCCCAAAAGGAAGACAAAAGGGTAAGGGCAGAGCTAAGGTAAGAACATAGGTAAGGGTAGGGGCAAAGGTGAGGGCAAGGTAAGAGTAAAGGTCAAGTTAAGGGACAGGTAAGGATAAGGGTAAGGCTAGGTAAGGGCATGAATAAGAGTAGGGTTAAGGTTAAAGGTAACATTATAGTTAAAGATAAGAACAAGCTTAAGATTAAGGTAAAAGCTAAGGGCAAGTCAATGTTACGGGCAAGGGTAAGGAGAATGTAAGAATAAGAGCAAGGGTAAGGGCAAGGGAAATGATAAGGGCAAGGGCAAGGGAAATGGTAAGGGCAAGGGAAATAGTAGAGGAAAGGGTAAGAGCAAGGATAATTGTAAAGGAAAAGGTAAGGGCAAGAGTAAGGGCAAGAGAAATGGCAAGGGCAAGGGAAATGGTAAAGAAAGGATAAGGGGAAGGGTCAGGGCAAGGGAAATGATAAAGAAAGGGTAAGGGGAAGGGCAAGGGCAAGGGAAAAAGTAAAGGAAAGGGTAAGGGGAAGGGAAAAGTAAAGGAAAGGGTAAGGGTAAGAGTAAGGGCAAGGGAAATGGTAAGGGCAAGAGTAAGGGCAAGGGAAATGGTAAAGGAAAGGTTTAGGGCAAGGGAATGGTAAAGGAAAGGGTAAGGGCAAGGGAAATGGTAAAGGAAAAGGTAAGGGCAAGGGAAATGGTAAACGAAAAGGTAAGGGCAAGGGTAAGGGCAGAAGGAACGGAACCAGAAAGTACCCATCCATTCTCCTTCCTTCGCCGTGACATTTACACGAGGACCCCCCCCCCCCTCTCTCTCTCTCTCTCTCTCTCTCTCTCTCTCAAATTATAGTTCCGTCAACTGTTTCAGTGCGACCGCCTCCTTATGCTCAAGGTCGTGCTTGTTGTATGCTTGTTAATCATTACAATAATATGTCCAATAATATACATTCTTCCTTTGTTACTCATAAGATAAAAAGAGTCATCGCTCTTTTATCAGAATTGATTTATATCCCACTATAATCATGTCATCAGATTCGATACCGTATTCAGTGAGAGTCAACTCAAATACTGAACTTTCATTCAACCGTATTTTTCCCCCAACACAAACAACCGAGCGCCAATTGTGAAATGCCATTTCATTCGTAAAAAATGTTATTCATTCATTCATATAAAAGGCGAATGGTACAGAATTCTATGACAACTGGCTTTCATAAATCATTATTTTCGTTCTAATGCAGTGGTCTTTTGCCTCATTCAAGGTTTGTAAACAAAATATGTAAATACATAAATGAATCAGTTTTCACCGCAGTCCTAATTTAGTGACAGTGGGACTTTGCTTACTGCCATTTCAATATAATAACAAATACATTTATACATCAATTTTGATTCAATAATCATAATTAATGCTTATATTTCAACATAAAGCCTCAGTGAATGAAGGCTTCGATACATTATCAAGTATTTTAAGAAGTTTCTGACATATATATTTATTACATTTTTTTGTTTTTAACTGCCGTTATCAGGGATTTTTCCCACTCCTTTAACAAACCCATTATTGCCGTTTCCTATTTTTCATAATTTTTTATCTAAATAATTCTAAATAGATGATACAAATGGTTTTAGAAGCATTATACGATACAAAAATATCATTGTTACAAAAGGTATTAGAGTTAAATGCATTTAAACATATATGTATATATATATATATATATATATATATATATATATATATATATATATATATATATATATATAATTACAGAGAACAAAGACTCTTTCAGTTACTAAATAATCAAAAACAACTGAACATAACAATGTTCATAAGATGTTATTATTCAAACACTGTTCTTTTTTTGTTACTCTGTTCTGCTCTGACTCCCATAACTGGGTTACTTCAATAAAAGACACCATATAACTGCATAAACATTGATGCAAACTTTATCTTTGCTCAGGATTTCATTCATACTTACATATGTATATACAGTATATGTGCGTGTATATGTATTTATGTATGTGTATCTATATACATATATATATATATGTATATATATACACATATGTACATTTATGTATATATATATATATATATATATATATATATATATATATATATATATATATATATATATATTTATATATGTATGTGTGTATAATATACTGTGTATATATATATATATATATATATATATATATATATATATATATATATATATATATATATATATATATATATATATATATATATATACGATATTATCACTTACCTTACATGGCACTGAAGGCCACAAAGGCATATGATATAAATATTTCCCCGGGCTATCCATCATTACGAAGCCAGGAATAATAATTATTCCCTGATGATATTCCAAGCGATTCCCAATATGTCAGAATGAATTATACTTTTCACCAGCGGGAAGAAATTCGCCACAGTTTGAAAATCATTTCGACCAGAAAAAATGCTGTGGGAATTTTTATATTTCTCTTTGAGCACAGAAAATTCGATTTGAAATGATAAGTCCCTGTGATTACATGGATTTCGATATTAATCATGTTATCCTTTATTCTCTTATCGCTTATACATAATATATATATATATATATATATATATATATATATATATATATATATATATATATATATATATATATATATATATATAAACACACACACGTATAAATATATGTATATATATATATATATATATATATATATATATATATATATATATATATATATATATTATGCATA
>JANJGK010000027.1:6828084-6845584 GCA_039081455.1 Macrobrachium rosenbergii | reverse complement strand
GATAAATGGGTGCCTCACTGAGGTCTTAGGCCATGCGTGTCACGAGCATCGTGGCTCGTTTCACAATAGTTAAGATTACTGAAATTAGTTAGGCTACTTACATGATTACTGCGGCTCGGTGGTAAGTGGAAAGAACAAGGTTACTAAATTGATGTACCGTACTTTAAGGTGGCCTAGGCTATGCACAATGAAAGGAAGAGATCACACTGGCTACCTCCTCTGGGCAAGGGGCCAGGATCACTCTTAGATGTTAGGGCACTGTGCCAAGAGGGCACTAGTGCCAGGAGGAGCTTATAGCTCGGCAACTACTGGGCTCTCTTCCGCCCCTTCTTCTTCTTCTTCGGTTTCCTCCAAGGCCTATCAGTAGCTGGCCTAGCAGGTGATGAGAGCACCAACTCCGGGGACAGGCCAGAAGGGCTAGCGGGCGCGAAGTCAGGGGCAACTGCAAAAGCTGCGGGAGGACTCCCTAGTCCGGCTGCTGCGACAACCGGAGCGAGAGCGATCTCGACTTCTGCGTCCGAGGATGCCAGTTCCTGGTCTTCCAAGGGAGGGGTACCATTTCGATCCTCCAGGGGTTCATCCCCTGGAGTCAAATTTTGCAAAGAAGAATCTTGCAAAGAAGTAGTTTCGGGTGCTGGAGGCTCTCCAGTCGCGATGATCAACTGCATGGGGAATCCTAAATCTCCCGGAGGAGGATTCGCCTCATGATTTAGACCCGGCATAGGGGCCTTTTCCATTGGTAGCTCAACGTCCGTGGCGGACGGAGTCTGGCACTGCTCAGTGCTCGCAAGTGGCACTGGCAGCAGTTGAGGGTCAGGCATGCCTGATGAGTGGTCCGGAGGTGCAATACCTCTCGGACGACTTGGGTTTGGCTGCGGCAGAGATTCCTGCCCCAGCGGGAGATCGTAGCCTCTCCTAGAGTTTTGTTCGGGGGCGTCCGCTGGGCGTTGCTTGCTTGGGCAGCCCTCCCAATTTGTGGAGTGGTCTGCCCGCTTGCACGTCCTGCAGCGGTACTGCTCCTCCTGAATCTCTCTTCGCGGAGGGGGAGGACCTCTTGGTGGGCCAGCCCTTCGCGATTGGAGAGGGCTAGGCCTGAAATAGGTTGGGTGGTGCCCCTTCCGCGGACCACTTTGGTGGGCGGAAGGTGGAGGTTTGTCATGGTTGAGAGTTTTAGATGGGGCCTCCGTGGAGGAGGTAACGTGGCTGCGAAGTGGCGTTGGTAACGGGCTTCCGCAGAGAAGATCCCGACCCAACAAGAAGACCACTCCGGGCCGAATTCCACCTACCACGCCAAGGCGGTGGGGTATCGTGCCCCAAGGCGTCATAACCTGGAGTTGGACCGTGGGAACGGTGATGGTGTGGCCCTCTATCCACTTCATTTCCCACCGGGTTTCTTCGTCAACCATGGCACCGGCTGGCACTTGGGCCCTAGTGATCAGGCTAATGTCTGCCGCAGTGTCTACTGTGACCAGAAGGGTCACTGGCAGGCTAGTGCTCTGAAGAGGGGCCACCGAGATGAACTGGGTTTCCAGTCTCTCGGGGTAGAGGATCCGGTGCGGACCAGCAGCAGAAAATGAAGTGCTGATTAGGTTGACAAATTTGGTGGCGGGGACATGATGTGGACAGGCCGGAGATCCAGCATTGTAGTGGCTAGCAGCCCCACAGGATCTGCACGGGCCTTTTGGATGGGCTCGGTGGCCTGCAGTAACTGTTGGAGGAGAGGGCTGAGCGGGTGAATCGGGAGCGGAGTTCTGGAAGGTAGGGTTAGGCTGCTTATTAGTGCCGAGTTTGTATCGGCACTCAGCTTCAGCATGGCCCCCCTTCTTGCAATAGTTGCACAGGGTCTTGCTAGGCAGTCCATTCTTCGGGCGAGTGGAGTTCGAGAGGTAGGCCGGAGGGATGATTCGCTTCTGAGAGGTGCTATGCGACTGATTGAAGGTTTCCCACGAATCAGCCATGCGACAAGCTTCCATAAGTGTGGAGGGCTGTTTATCGTTAAGATATACTGCAAGGGGCCCTGGCACACATTGGAAAAGGTCTTCTAGCATGGTCCGATTGAAGAGATCCTCAAACGTCGTGCAGGCCAAGGAGTCGAACCAGCGCGTACCGGACTGGGTTTTGTGACATGCCCATTCCGTCCAAGACCAGCCGACTTCCTTGGCAAGACCTCGGAACCGTTGTCTCCATTTTTCTGGGGTTATTTCGTAGGCCTTTGTAATGACTCTACGAACTTCCGCCATGTTGCCTCTCTGGCTCTTCTCCAGTGAGCGAAGCGCTGCCTTGGCTTTTCCCTCCATATGCTTGGCTAGTATTAAGGCTCTCTCCGTCTCCGTGGTGCTGTAGTTATCGAAAAGAGCCTCGATCTCCTCCAGCCATGCTTCTGGCTCGTCCTCAGTCCACTTGGGGACTAGAGAATTGATGCTCGAAATTGGAGCGTTTGATGCAGCAGGTGTAGGACTGGAGGCTTGATGGCTAGCCATAGCTTCGGCATTCTCCATTTTCGCTCTCTCAAGCTCGAGCTCCTTCTCCTTTAGGGCTAACTCAGTTTCCTTGCAGGCTAACTCATGCTGTCTCCTTCTTTCTTCTCTTTCCTCTTCATATTGCCTTTGCTCGGCGTCATACACCCTTCGTTCTTCTTCATACTTCCTCTGCTCGGCTTCATACTTCCTCTGCTCGAGTCTTTCTTCCTTCTCCCGCTTGGCCAAGTCGTCCACTTGCTCCTTAACCCAGGTAGTAAGTTCCGAGCCGGTGAGACCTGCCGCCGTCCCCAGCCCCAGGAAAGTTTTATAATGCTCTGCTGCCATGGTTCTGGTGGGGAAGGGCGTCTAACCGGGTCGACTGGGCGTACTTGGGCAGCGAGGAAGTGTCTCTTCAATAATGACGTGGCACCCTTTCAAAAGGTGGCACTGTAGTTTGGGTGTGCTGTGTACAGGTCACACTGGTGGCACTCAGTATCCCTAGGCACTGGTGCAGGTTAGGTTCCAGAAGAACTTTCTCTTCTGTGTTCCCTTTTGGTTTTGTTTTATTTATTTTTCTGGATTCTTGCTTGGTGGCACTTATGGTGCCAATGTGTTCCTAGGGACCCTCTACTGGAGTCCAACTAGGCTATATGGGAGGAAAGGCACTCTACACCCCCTGCAGAGTGCAACAATCGAATGAGAGAGAAAGGGAAGGTTAAAAGAGAGAGAGAGATAGAGAAGTAAGCTATTCCAGTGATGAGTGCTGCAAATTATTGGCACTGTGGAATAAAGTGAATTTGGGTTTTTTTTTTTTTTTTTTTTTTCTTAAAGATCCTCGTGAGTGGCTGGTCCCAGTACCGGCCCCAGTGCTGGCCCCTTCTTTTTTTTTCAGAGGGTGAAAACTACTGTTTGCTTCAGTCTGGATAGCAGGCCTCACTCGTGACCGACAGTTTATCACTGTATCGTAATTACTCTTAACTTGTCCTCATCTATTGTGGGACAGAGGTGTTTCTTTTATTTGGTTAAAGTATTCGAATTAATTAGCCTAGTGTCGGCCGTTCTTTCTTTGAAGAGGGTCACGTACACTTAGGTTAGGAATGCTTACTTGAATGACGAGAGAGAGAGAGAGAGAGAGAGAGAGAGAGAGAGAGAGAGAGAGAGAGAGAGAGAGAGAGAGAGATTTTCAATCAGCTAATTTCTTGCTGCTTGAGAACATGTAAACAAAGATTTTATACATGCACAATGGCATGGATCTTAATAAAATGATATAGATGCGTCGTCTTGGCTTCCTTAGGGATTACTTTATTATCTTAATTTCCCGGGAGCCGACGTCACAAAAGTTTATCGTAAAAATTTTAAATTTTCTTTATATGATTTTATAGTAGGTATTCGTATAGGAACTTGTTATTACTCCTAACTAAGGCCTATCTTTCCCTGCCTAAATTGTCTTTTGTTTTTTTCCTAGCTAAGATATTAGGAGGTGGGTTCGCTACGAAAAGCAAAAAAAAAAAAAGAAATGCCCCCCCAGAGTGTCTCGGGCAGAGGTCACAATAACAAGGTCTTTGAGATGGCGGCCAAGGTCCCGTTAGGCCTAAATTTCAAACCTTGGGCGGCGCGAAAACGTCAAATGGCGGTTCCTCTCACCAACAGTTCAACAATTCTGAATACCCGCGCAGACACAGCAGAGGAATCAAAATGGCGGTTATTTTCTTTTTTGCACCAAATTCAAAACAACGAACGAAACAAATGCAGGTATCCAGATTTTACTTTAAATATACCAATCATGCATAGCGTTTTACGTTACGGATGGAAAACTAATTTACCAAACAACTTTGTGTCTTTTGTTATCGTATTCCTCACCCGGAGATTAAACAAAAGAATGAAAAGAGAGATGCTGGCTTGCCTGCGTAAATTTACGTTGTTGAACGGTACCTTTATTGTAAAATTACTATTTCAGTTCGTTTGCTACTTCACTGACACGGTTTTTTGAATGATTCCCGCTATATGCAAACAATAACGATCGGAATTGCCGACGCAATTTCTAAATTACTTTGTGTACATGAACTGGGCTCCGCGATTCTCGGCCTTTGAATTCGTTACTTGAACGACTTGACTCACAATCCGAACACGGTACAATGTCCTTGTCTTAAACGTTATAAATTATGACTCTGCTCTCGACGCACCCTTTCCTACGCTAATTCTCGCTACACTTGTTATACTATTCTCTTTACTGCTTATTATTATGCCTCGTTCCTTGTTTGGAAGAATGAAATGGAGTTCGATATCTGACTTTTATTTTTTGGAATTAATGTAATTTTAATTTCCTTTTCTCCAGATTCTTTCTCTAAAATGTACTTTACATTCTACGCAAGGTCGACAATGTTACGTGTGAGAGTCTTGGTTGATCATGTATTATTCAATTTACGTAAATTTTACGGCCCTGCAAACCAAGATTACACGTAACCTGTCACTTGAAGCCAAAAGTTAACCTCAAAGACAGACGTTAATTAGCCAAAGGTCGCCAGTTAAGGGTTATTAACCTTAACAAAGAATATTTGAGATGAATTTGATTTTAAACGCAACGGTTCTCCCAAACATTCGGACGCGAGGCATACAAAAGCATCGAGATTTAACCTGATTTTGCTTACCCTAAATCCTAGGTATTTTACTGGAATAATGGGGTTGAAGCTAACAATAAAATAATTAGGCTTAATCTAGACTTTGTAAACACATATACCCTAAGTGGTGGCTGAAGGAAGAAAACAAAGAAAAAATGTGAAATACAGAAAAGTACTAGTCAATCGACGAAGCTTCAACAAGAATCGGACTTACCGTGAATGTCGAGTCGCTGCGCAAACGAGGGACCTCAGGAGTCGTATTCTGGCAGTCTTCCCAATTCACTAATTAAGATAGACGTAGGAGGAAAAGTAATAAAGAATAAAGAATATCGTTCGGACACGCACGCAGCGTCACCCTCGTTTAGTGACCGCTGGAATCTCTCTCACTGTCTGACCCGACCTCGCTTCGTTCCCGCCAGGTGAGGGCTTATACCGCCCCGGGCAATCCGACCTTGACAAAGGCATCGTCGAATGCATAGAATAAAGCTTAAGGGCCACCATAACTAGGGGTCATTGAGCGTAAACCCTCTCTGAGGCTTAGGTCCCTAATGCCCTAGCATATTTTGTTTACAAACTTTCCAGCCTATGCGGCGCCATTTGTCTACTGCGGTGATTGTTATTTTTAAATTGCCTAGCCTACCGGCGGGCAGAGATGTTCTCTGTCGAGGTGAATCGGACTAATATTCCTACCTAAATACATCGAGGGCGAACAGCAGTAATATTTATAAAAATATATATATATATATATATATATATATATATATATATATATATATATATATATATATATATATATACACGAAATCATCATTTGCCTTACACGGCACTGAGAGCAACAAAGGCATGTAGAAATATTTCCCTACCTATCTGCCATTACGACCCACGAATAATAATTATTCCCTGATGATATTCCAAGCGACTCCCAATATGTCAAAATGTTTCACCTGCGAGAAGGAATTCCCCACAGTTTTTCGACCAGAAAAAAATATAAATTGTGGGGACTTTTATATTTTAGTGTGTCCTGTAAATTCTAGTTGAAATGGAGGTCTCCGCACTTACATGGACTTCGATAGCAATCATATTAATCACTTATCTCACTGCAGATACATTATATATATATATATATATATATATATATATATATATATATATATATATATATATATATATATATATATATATATATATATATATATATATATATATATATATATATTGCCACTGATGTGATGAGTTTAACTGGTCATTTCCTGAAGAGGCTGTTTACTCACAAAGTTACTCAATGAATCCTTTTTCCTCTGAGTTACATCAAAGACACCAAAGCAGAGGAAGGGAGGAAGGAAGGAAGGAAGATGGGAAAAAAGGAAGGAGATAAACTCCTGAGATCCCAGACCATCCTTAACGTTGTCTCTTGAAAGCAATTGCTGCCAAAGTGCCTTGTATTACTCCTCTCTACTCCCGGAGGAGTTCGTGAGAGCAAGGAGGAGGAGCAGGAGTAGAAGGAAAAGAATAAATGGGAGTCCTGGGAGTAGTGTCTGCTGCTGGGAGTAGGTAGTCAAGAAAAGAAGAAGAAGAAGAAGAAGAAAATAAACTGTCAGGAGCAGTTCAATTTCCCTCGGGTAAAAAACTGAGAAAATAAAGGAAGTTTTAAGAGAAATGAAAACGAGAAAGAAATATGAAAATATAAAACTGTCCTAAGAAAACTGTACGGGGAGGCATATTAAGAAGTCTATAAGAAAAGCTGGACTTGTGGAAATAGCTGTCGCGGAATTTAAATTTGTTTTACTTACCTAATTTTGTATGGTAATGTTAGTCTCCTTAAGGAACCTACCTCATATAACTTCAGGTGGACTGAGCTAAAATAATAGTGTTAGTCTTAAGATAATTTTGATTATCTTGAGGTAATTCTGTGGCATCTTCAGGTAATTCTGTATCTTAAGATAATTCTGTAGCATCTTGGGTAATTCTGCAGCATCTTAAGATAATTCTGATTGTCTTGAGACAATCCTGTAGCATCTTGAGATAATCCTGTAGCATCTTGAGATAATTCTGTAGCATCTTAAGGTAATTCTGTAGCAAACTCATATTTTTTTTGTGGTCTCATACTTGATCAAATCCTAAGATAAAGTTTCGCCTTGTTTTGATATGATAATGTTGAGTCTACGAGGACTTCTGACCACTGGTTGTAATCGAAGGACATCAGAGTTATTAATACCCTTTTTTCCTCAGTTCCAAACACCTGGACTTGACATCGAAGGAGCGTAGGGCCCCTGAATCCTTCAAGGACAACTGACATCACTAATCCTGGTGAGTGTTCCCGTAGAGTTTCATCGACCAGTTTTCTTTTTATTTTCAAGTATTTTGTTGTGAGTTCCGATGTGGCTGTTCGATATTTTTCTATATTTTCTCTAATTGCGTCGAGCGCTTTGGCAAAAATTGTTCGTTTCTTTGTAACCTCCAAGGTAATATGAAAAAAACAACAAATTTAGAGCCTTCGTTTCGGAGTTGTGTTATGCAAGAACACTTTGGTAATGTATTATTTGTTCATTTGTTCATTCATACTTTTTATTCATAGACTTAGATAATAATTATTGAAGGTTTGATTTCATTTTTGTAGGAATTTTTTTTAGCAGAATTATCCTCTTTAAAATTATGTCTTTCAAGAGATTAACAGTTTTGTTCTGACACAATGATAAAACTATTCATTAATTCAGATCCTTATCGAAATATGCAAAAGACTTTAAAACTATATATATATATATATATATATATATATATATATATATATATATATATATATATATATATATATATATATATATATATATATATATATATATACATACATACATACATACATACATACATACATACATACATAAATGCATTTTTCCATTTTGTCTTATGGTTACTTTTACCACAAACCAGGCACTCCCACATTCAAGTCAAGTGCATAGTAGAAAATATGCTTCTTATTTGTCTCATAATTTTTAACCATGTTTATTAACCCTCTTTGGACTTTATCGTGAGAGATGATGCCTAAACTTATTATATATGTTTCTCTAAGTGATTGATTCCTACCATCTTCACTGCTTGTATTTTCTCAGTCAGATTCATATCATACTCCTTAATAAAAAAGAAAAGTCTAAAACCTCATCTTCATAAAGAAGAGTCACAAAATCCACGTCAGAAGGTGAGTGAAAATCGGGACTTGGAACAAGTACTTTCATAGTTTATTCTACATTTTCAATTTCACACTTGAAGATGAGAACTTGAAAATGTAGAATAAACTACGGGAGTACTTGTTCAAAGTCCCTGTTTTCACTCACCTTCTTAAGTGGATTTTACGATATTCTAAAGCACGCGTCTCTTCGTGCTGAATTGGATAAAGAATAGTCTAACGATAGAATAAATCCTTCAATGAAGTTGGTCAGAGGATGGGAAGCTGGTATCACGAAGCCTTTCTCTTCGTTGTTATTCCTCTAATGGGAATATTTGGCTGTTTATTGCCGGTCCCTAGAATAAGCACATCTCCGAATTACCTTCGGATAACCTCCGTTATTCCTTTCACCTGTTATTCCTTTCAGCTTTCACTTCGTCGTCAAATGCTGTGGATATGTTGCCGATGCAGGGGATGGCTGTATATACATATCAGGTCGTTTTGACTTTGTGTTTTGTCTCTTGTGAATACATTAACTGCAATTCTTTGTGCTTGTTGGAGATTATAGTTTATATATATATATACATACATACATATGCATATGTGTGTTTATATATATATATATATATATATATATATATATATATATATATATATATATATATATATATATATATATATATATATATATATATATATATGATATGTACTGTACATATGTATGTCTTTCCGTTCATCAGGACTCTGATATTCTTCAAGAGGCAAAACAGGTGATTACACCTACACCTTTGCCTTATGCTAACTATCAACGAGAAAATCAGAACATCCATTTTTAACTCCTAATCCCGATCAGCACCCATTGAAGAAGCCATATTCCCCCGAGACCTCCTTTTCAGGAATAACAAATAAATAATGAAAAGCGAGTGATCAGGATTTTCTTGATAATCTACTTCCGTCTCACTGAATTATTTATTTAAATCACAAGAGGGTTTCTCTTTTGCGCCTCGGAAACCGTCGTATTAAACTTTCTGGTCAACTTTATCTATTATTCGGGAGACATTGCGTCGTGTTTGAAGTCTATGACGGGAGAGCTTTCCGAAATCTTGAGCCGTTTCCTTCCAATGAGGGTTTTTGGAGGAACGATGCTGGTGCTTATTATACGTTTATTTATTAATTATAAACTCGTGCAGCATGGGATTTTATTAGATATATTTAGTATCGACTAGTTTGCATGTTTAATTTTACAATTTAGAAGTCGAATTGAAGACAGCTAACCATATCCACATAGTAAGGATTTGCACGCTGTAGAATCTTTACTAACTTAGCTTAATTAATTTTCCAATTTATCTGTTTTTCTAATAAGTGGTCTCCTCTTTCTGAATTTCCCTTTACTTTCTGTTACTTCTTTCGAACGGACACCACAATATTCTTTGGAAACTTCTTGAATTTCAAGCCTATGGCCCTTTTGGTGGGCTTCTTCCATATAATTAGGGTTCATTTTCTGAATAATAATAATAATAATAATAATAATAATAATAATAATAATAATAATAATAATTATTATTATTATTATTATTATTATTATTATTATTATTATTATTTTCCAAAAAATAAATCATATATAAAATATGAGAAGGGTCCGATAAAAGACTTATCTTAATCGTTTTACCAAGAGACTCGCGGCTTCCTTAAGCCTGTAACTTGTAGTACGAACTTCCGCAGGAAGGTAAATAAAAAAGAATTTGTCACATTCTTTTTGAAGCGAAGAACGTTCTTGTTGTTGTCTCCTTGAAGAGATTTTTCGCCTTAACTTTCATGAAGACTTTTCCCAGTAATTTTTGGAGCAGCGTTAATATTCTTTTTCCGGGAGATTACAACAAGTTTTGGAGCTACATCAGAAAGGACCTCCAGTAAAAGAGGAGGTTTTACTTTTAAGAGGAAAATATTTGCAGAGAAGCCGTCACTCTGTCGCACCCGTTGGTTCCTTGTCATCATTTTTCGCTTCTCTGGAAACTAGACATTTCAGTATTTTTTTAGCTATAGATATCGATATCAAGGTATTGTCCCATGTTCCCCGTAAGGGGGTAGTGCTGTCAGTGCACCTCATATGGTGCACTTTTGGCATTTCCTAGGGTCCTTTACAGCGTCCTTTCAGCCACTAGCTGCGACCCTTATCATTCCTTCTACTGCACCTCCGTTCTTATTCTCTTTCTTCCATTTTGCTTTCCACTCTCTCTTAACAATTGTTTCATAGTGTAACTGCAGATGATTTTCCTCCTATTGTGCAATCATTGTAGCCTTCTTAACTCTCAATTTCCCTTTCAGCACTGAATGACCTCATAGGTCCCAGCGCTTGGCCTTTGGCCTAAATTCTATATTCTATTGCATTTCTATAGATCCCCTGAAAACTGTGTAAAGATTCCTAAGCTTTTCATTTTACCGATACACCAAACTTTGAATTGTAAGCAATATAGATGGAGTATGATCAAAATAATATGTGTAAAGGGAGTAGAGGGCAGTGAATGGGTTGGAAAAAATGAGTCTTTAAATGTATTTAATGAACTGTGGAAACGACAGGAAAGAGAACAGATGTTTTAGGACACCATTCTAGGAGGGTAAAAGTGGAGACATGATATTATCAACTACAGCAGAAACACACTGGTGGGATAAGAAGGCCCATTAATGTGCTCAGCAAACTTGGAATAAATCGTATATCTATACGTGTATGAAGCATAAAATGAATTAATACAAACATCATAATGAAACTGAAAATATTGATTCAACCAACTAAATCTGCTAAAGCATTCAATCATATACATGTCTGCTGAAATAATCAAATACATATTCATACATTTGGTTCAGTTTGTTAATGTAGACGTTTCTCTCTAGAACAATGGCCATCAAGCTTTTGAACCCAGATTTCCATTGCTGAACGAATGACATCCATTCGGTGAAAAAATGCAAATGTAAATTTGACCGAATTATTACTATTATTATTATTTTTTTCCTTTTGACCGAATTATTACTATTATTATTATTTTTTTCCTTTTGGTCTATCTCAGTCATCCTATTCGACTGGGTGGTTTTTTATAGTGTGGGGTTCCGGGTTGCATCCTGCCTCCTTAGGAGTCCATCACTTTTCTCACTATGTGCGCTCTTTCTAGTAGCACACTTTTCTGCATGAGTCCTGGAGCTACTTCGGCATCTAGTTTTTCCAGGTTC
The DNA here is from genome assembly GCA_039081455.1 of Macrobrachium rosenbergii. Lineage (NCBI taxonomy): Eukaryota > Metazoa > Arthropoda > Malacostraca > Decapoda > Palaemonidae > Macrobrachium > Macrobrachium rosenbergii. The sequence goes on along the minus strand of JANJGK010000027.1, from coordinate 6,834,125 downwards.
CTTTTCAGGGATCTTGGGATCGTGCCTAGTGTTCCTATGATCATGGGTAATGGAACAAGCACACCAAATGGGCCATTAACTTGAAATTCAAGCTTCCAAAGAATGTTGGTTTCAACCTCCCACCGCAGACCCCACTAACACTGCAGCAGTAACTGATCATGATACAGAGTCATTGATTTTTCATCGCCCTGGGGGAGACGCGAACCCGAGACATCTGGGTGGAAATCCACGACACCTACCACCGTATCAGCGGACCAGCTCAAAACGAAGTTTCATTCCCTCATTTGCAAATATACGATTCTTATTTAGAGAACATCATTAGTCGTAATTCCATACATTTAATTAGCAATTTATAATAAATCGAACGGAAGCGGACACACGATTCTAAGCTGGCATACACAAACTAGCCTTTATTATTCCATACATTTGCTCATCGATTTATAATTAATTAAACGAAAGGTCAATAATAAGCAAGAGTTTCAAAACGCAACAGACTGAGAGAGGAAGTGACAGAATAAGAGAACGTTTATTCACAAGAGCTGACTGAGGCGTCTCTTGTGGAGACACAACTTCTGCTGTTAATAAGGTGGAAGGCAAATGGTGGGTTCGTTCACGGCTAATTAGGGAGTGTTTGCTTTTGCTGGGGGAGAAGAGTAAACTCTCTCCTCTCTCTCTGAGTTTTTTCTCTCTTTCTTCCCGCCCCCCCGCCCTCTCTCTCTCGCTCTCTCTGGCTTGCATTCTCTCTCTCTCTCTCTCTCTCTCTCTCCCCCCGCCTTCTCTCTCTATCTCTCTGTCTGTCTTTCTTTCTCTCTGTTTTTTTACTCTCTCTCTCTCTCTCTCTCTCTCTCTCTCTCTCTCTCTCTCTCTCTCTCTCTCTCTCAGATATCCCACTAATTTACATCCGATAATGTTTATTTCAAAGCTTTTGATGCAATGTGCAGTGGCAGGGGCCTCGCAATATCTGTACCAATGATACAGCATCTACACTACCCTCTACTTTTAACTTGTCATATCACTCTCGTTTTCTTCGTCTCTTCATACAAATGAAAATATTTAGATTTTTGGAACCTTATAAGCCTTTCAGCTTTTGGGAATAATTTTGAGAAATATGAGAACATCTTCAATATAACTTTAATGGAAGCAAAGGCGAAATGTAGACTGTATTATACCAGTTTTAAAGAAAGAAAGAATAATGTTAGTTTCGACCTTAATAAGAAAACCTGCCTGAAGAATTCACCTTCATTGCATTCCTAGCGAATCCCATCTACTCCCTTAAGGCAGAGTTAGGGGAGGAAGAAAGGCGAGGGGGGGATGCTGGGTGTCTATTTGCGGGGTTTAAATCCCCCCTTTGTGTAGGATGTGTCTTTGTTTGTTTCCCATCCATTAAACGACTTATAAACAAATGCTTTCAACATGAGTTCTGTTCCTTCTGATTCCCCGGTATTTTTTATTCTTCCTGTCTTTGTTGCTTTCATCCATTCGTCTAAACAGAAATAAACAAAGAGAGTTTAGATTTAGTCAGGTGTTTCATCACTTGGAGAGAGAGACAGAGAGAGAGAGAGGAGCGAAGCACTTAATACACACACACACACACACACACACACACACACACACACATATATATATATATATATATATATATATATATATATATATATACCTGTATATATTAACTTTATCATATACATAATTGTTCTGTGCATTAGTGCAATTACTAACAGGATCTCATTCAAACTGGATGCTTTTGAATAAATATCTCCACTAGATACCATCCAGTTTGAATGAGTTCTGTTAGTAATATATATATATATATATATATATATATATATATATATATATATATATATATATATATATATATATATATATATATATATATATATATATATATATATATTTACATTCTTCAAAACATTTTCTCTGAAACGGTCTCATAAAATAACGTTTTTCGTGCAAAACCTGCGTTCTATAGAGATCTGGATATTCAATACATTGAGTGAGAAAGCAATGTCAGTAATTGATTGCAACTGCAAACCTGAGTTTCTCAGAAACGCTGAGCCCAACTGAGATAATGAACTCTGCAAGACCATTAATCCGGAAACTATTTATAAAGCAAAAATTTTCGATACGATTCCAGAAAGACATGAGACCGGAATTAGTGTTCTGGAAGACATTGCACCTTCTAATTATCGAGTAATGGCGGTCGTTGTGCTGAAGTATTCGACGTTATGCAGGAAAATTCAGACGGTGATGGCCTTGTTACTCTCACGGAGAGAGAGAGAGAGAGAGAGAGAGAGAGAGAGAGAGAGAGAGAGAGAGAGAGAGAGAGAGAGAGAGAGAGAGATCAAGTGGCTTTTCCAGTCTCTGTGGTATTATTCGTTGGAAGAATAAAAAATTTTTAATAGTTTAGTCTTTTTGTTTTACTTCACGGTAATAGGAAACTCATCACCTCAATCTAGTGTGAAGGGTTTATATATATATATATATATATATATATATATATATATATATATATATATATATATATATATATATGCATATACAGATACATATGTATGTATGTATATATATATATATATATATATATATATATATATATATATATATATATATATTCATAAATTGTTGTTTGTAACAGATAGAAGCACTTTCGAACACCTGAACCGAGAGGACCACCCTTCAGGCGTTGGAAAGTCTTTAGCCTTAGCAAATAATACAGTTTATTGATACAATTTTGGAATTTTAATATACAGCAATTTAACGAAGACATGTGAATTTCTGAGCAGAACGAGAATCATTGTTATCTGGGCGTTCCCGAAACTGATGTCATTGGAGTGATCATATCAGCTGCAATTTAGAGCAGCAAAAATATCGGTGATTCAATAATTACATTGAAAGCAGTTTCTGCTAATTACCTCATTAGGTAAGCCACCTTTGCAGTGATTACTGATTTTGGAATGGGGCAATCGAAGGGCTGTTATGACACTGTGATTATGCTTATCAATTGCGGCTGATATAAACACAAATTACTTTGTATATTTCCTCGAGTCTCCATCGGCTTTGTATTTTTGTTCAAGCAAAAAAACTCTATTCCAATTCCTTACACTAAAGCTTGGATAAGTTTCTGTCTCTCAGGGACACAAAGTTCCTCAAATACCTTCTGAGGTGGAAATGGACTTCCTCCAAAATTCGAAATCACTTCAACATTTCAATTACGTAAATACAGACGATGGTTTCCGCCTTTCAGTATTTGGGAAATATGGATGAATTAATGAGTAATTTACGGATAAGAAGGATGTATTCAGGGGTAATTTTCGGAAAATATGAATGAATTCAAGAATACTTATCGGACTTTATGAATGAAATAAGGAGTAGTTTTCGAAAAATATAAATGAATTCAGTAGCAGTTTTACCGATGCCTTTTCCTGTTTACGGCTTCTCACTTTATGTTCAAGTTAGTTTCTTCACAATAATCAGTTATATTCTTCGAGGAATTATGTCAGCAAAGGAATATGCTGTGAGGCGAGGTACGAGTAAGATACGGAGGCTACAGTTACTGAGTTATTTACATGTTGTTGTTGTTACTGATTGAGCTGGCCTTATGCCAGCACGGGCTCTTGCTCATAGAGCACCCATTAAGTCGTTTTTTGATGAGCAGGTGAGATTAAGAGTATGAACGTAAATACTTTATATGTGATTTATGATCGTGCCAGTAAATGATGTGAAATGAAAGGTTAACAGGCGAGGTTGCAGCACCACAAATAGAATAGCTTAAGCGGTATTTACAGCGATAGTTGAAAAATTTCGGTCGTTAGACGTGAGGCGGCCGAAAAGAAAGGGGAAAGGAAGACTTTAGTGGTAGAAACAGGATAGATTAACCACTATCAGAGTACTTGTCTCGGAGCTGCTGTCTGAGGACATCCCCTTCGGGAGAAATGCAATGGTGGCAGCAGATTTCTTCGAAGAGATCGTCTAACAGTTTCCTCCCAGTGTTAGCGGTTCTACTTGGGGCTTTTCTCGCAACATCAACGGATTTGATTAGGGCTTCATAGAGGTCTCAAGTTGAGAAAAGCACCTGTGGCTGTTGCACTTCAGGGCTTGAGGCGTAAGGTTCGATGACGGGATTAGGAGTAGGTTGAGGAGGAAGGGAAGAGGCCTGAGGTTCTGGGTTGGGAGTAGATTGAGGGGTTGGGGGTGTTGGCTGCTCAATTTGAGTCCCTTTATCGCGACACAAAACAGACGCTGCTTTAACCACTCGTATGGTCGTTTCTACCCGTGGCTCGGGGGTGTCGTTGGTCTGGGTGCAGGTGTTGCTACTGGAGGTGGTCTTTCAACAGTGCAATGTGGGCTAAATGGGCACTGCCCGTTTGAACCACGCATGATGGCATTCAGAACAGTTGGAGCACTTGGGTGTTGTAGGTTCCCTTTTTTTTCAGTTTCTCAAGACAGCTTTTTTTATGCATCCTGCTACAAATGGCACAGATTGCAGAGCCTCTGCAACGTTATTGATGGTGACCTTAACGCTTACATCTGTAGCAACTGAGAGGCCCTGACATGTATTCCTCTGTGGGGGAGTATCCCCAAATTCTAAGCCATACTTGGCTTGGGACAGGTCCTCTGAAGGTGGCAAGCATCTTCCATGAAGGTGCTTTGTATTTGGTTAAGCACCTCTCGGCGTTTACAACATGACGGAGCTCCAGCAGAAGGTCCAAAGGGAGCTCTACTGGGTAGTTACCGATGATAGCCTTGTTTAGTTTCTCATTGGAATTTAGTAACTGGAATGCCGCGTTGGTCTTCAGGAGGTCGACAGAAGCTCAGTCTTTTGGAGTGACGGTGAATTCTCCTCAGTGATTTGGCCGAGCAGAGATGTTGATATCTGGGTTTTTCTTCTGAAGAGCCAGTACTGCAGCATACGAGGTCCGTCCTTCAGCAGGAAGCGCTCGAAACTTCGGCAATAGAGGATAATCATTTGCGTCAGAGACTGCAGGAGGAAGGGGTAACGGTTGAGGGGGAGGGGGTTGAGGAGGAGGAGGATGCGGGTTCAAGAACATCAGAGGAGGAGGAGGAGGTAGCAGGTAAAAGGAGAAGGAAGGTGGCGAAGGGGAAGATGGGTGGGATGGTTGTTCAGGCGTTGCCTGGTCGCTACCGGATCTTTTCTTCTTATGTCGAGTCATGGTGTCCACTTCACTATTACAAAGATGAACATTCCCAACCGTCGAAGATAAAAAAAAAAAAAGCTGCTAAGACAAGTGATAAGGCCGCAAAACCGCCGAAACAGTATAGGAATTACTGTAGCACTAACCAGTGGTGGGTCTTATTACATAAGACAATTTATTTACAAAACTTTCACACAGGTCAATAGCTCGTGCGAGCCGCAATGTAGCTCCCGACCCCTGACAGGTCGAGAAAGGGATTAAATTCAAGCCTGTGTGTTTGTTCGCAGACAGAAATATACATACGAACTGATACAGAACATTTGATTGATGATAATGCATATATGGTTGGAAAGCTGGCATAACAATACATCCAATGGTAATAATACACAAATCGTGACAATAATGACGATGGAGATATATGTATGAAAGACGTACGAGAGAAGCCGTGTTTCTGACGACCGCATGTTTTCTCTCGCGGGTTAGTCATCGAGGGATAAAGGAGATTTTGATTGTAGGTGTGTGTAGGACCGCACACGTGGGCGCTACAATGTATTTTAAGATGACTGTTAAATTAACTTTGAAAATTTTCTGAGAAATTCTCCTATAACAGAATTCTCGTACTCTTATTGCAATCTTACCCCCAGTTTAGTTCAAGTTCCCCCACGAAATAAATCCACTGCAGAATATAAAAGAAAATAACAAACAAACAAACAGCGGTTTTATGTCGATGTGATATGTTTAGGTGGTCAGTTAAGACAACAACGCTCTCGCACGTACGAGCACCAGAGGAAAGTTTTCCCTGAAGAACTTCTGTGGCGGAGTTTTTGTCAGGACCAATCTGCAAAAGACCCCCACTACTTAAGCCAGGGAACCCCCCTAGGGGGT
>JANJGK010000027.1:6813084-6823084 GCA_039081455.1 Macrobrachium rosenbergii | reverse complement strand
AAGAAAACTTATTACAAAATAAAAGTGTAGAGAACTTCCTTTATACCTGCAAATCTGCTGTTTTATCAAAAATAATTTTATTCCTGTTCACTGGGTTTCAAACTGACACATTTCTCTTTGCGTCTATACAAAATGGCTGCTATAATGAAATCAACGGCTGAATGTATGTTCAAGGATAAATTTCTTTTCTCCGAGAACGAATGTTGGCCATTCAATTTGCATCATTGCAATTCTTTAGTCTTTTGTAAAGTAGCTATTGTTGTCGAATGTCAATGCAGGACGTGTAGTGGCCCCTGTTCTCCATCAGGAAGAATTTATTGCGCTTTCTTTCTCTAAGTGAAAAAAAAATATCTGACTTGAGAATTTAGCCCTGAAAGGTGGAATATATGACATTGGATGCTCTCTCATGGTATATAAGATTAAAGTTCGCCTTCAGTCGCGAGAACGGCGTGTGAAAGGTTTGTTTTCTGTTACAATATTAGGTTTTTGTAAAGAAAATCTAGAATGTTTTATTTCCCGCCATGAGTTTCAACCATAGCTGCAACTTTTCATTCCTTTTACTGTACCTTCGTTCACATTCTCTCACTTTCATCTTACTTTCCTCAACCCTCTCCTAACAATTGTGTCATAGTGCAACTGCAAAAGGTTTCCATCCTCCTGTTACACCTTCCAAACCTTCTTTTCTCTCAGTTTCCGTTTCAAAAAGAGTAAGGTTTGTAATTCCAGTAAATCTGCATAGGGTCCTTAAAGTATCCTAAACTATAACTTTGATTCTTACTAACGTGGCTTCTTCTTGACAGTTTAGGAGAAATTCTCTCTCTCTCTCTCTCTCCTCTCTCTCTCTCTCTCTCTCTCTCTCTCTCTCTCTCTCTCTCTCTGCGGGATGCATAAATCATAATGGTACAGGAAGATCTAATCTAGCCAGTCTGGTTGTCACAGACAATGCAAGAAATCAGAAAATCTCTCTCTCTCTCTCTGGAACTTCCCTGGTGTTGCCTGTTTCTTTTTACGCTTGTTAGACACAACAACATGAGGTTTCGTGAAGTCTTGGAACAGCATGGTTTATCTGTGAATGAACATAGCCATGTCAGGCGCAATTCACAGTATTTTCCTCTGTAATGGATTCCAAGGGAAACTATCGTACCTCCGCCATGCGAGACCTTCCTCCCGCGGAATTTGCAAAGGAGAAATAAAGATCTTTTGGGTTTAGACAAAGAGAGAAATTTTAGTTTTCTTTTGCGTCATTTGGTAAAATGAAATGATTATAATTGATAACAGTATTGTGTTATTTATTTTGGTACGTTCATTTGGGAGTTCTTACGAAAAATTTTGACGAAATGAGAGGAAATTTCTTTATGGTTCAGAAATATAAGAAATATGGTAAAAAATTCAATTTTAGCTAATAGAATTCGTAAAAAATTTGAGTGCATTTTCATTTAAGAATTTCGGGTATAATACCTGTGACAGGCGCTGAGGGAATATTGCAGTTTCGTAGGGTAAGAAATTCCGGGAACAAACGTGAGGTGCTCTTGGAACAAACAACGCACGAGGAGACTGCTCTCTTTGAGATTAACAATGAACAACTTTATCAGCAACAGACCTACTCGTGAGATTCCATTCTTAATGAAGCTCGAGAATGGAAACCACACATGACTGATGAAGCTCAGGCTTTGCTCTTTGTCACTATAGCTTTTATCTTATACTCTTTTTTTTTTTTAAGTTGAAACATTTCAGAGCCTGAAATGACAAGGTGATGTAATAAGGTGTCCTTTAAATCAATCAGTAACTTCAAGGCAACTCTGCTGCCTGCCACGTTCAATGACCTAGATGTTGTGATGCCAGTTTTAATAGGCACAAATCAATCAATCAATCTACTGCCCAGGGCGGCACCCTTGCCCCCGCCCTCGCTGTGGTTGCCAGATGTTGCTTTCGAGGTTGACAATTTGTCTGAAAGTCTAGACGGAGAGTATCATGACTTTTGTGCGTGACTGTACAATAATAACTCCTTATGAGAAGCTGGGAAGCTGAAGTCAGGGCCCAAGTCTTGCATACGAATGCAGTCTTCAATATTGTTTTTTCTGAGCCACCCTGTCAGTCAGTCAGTCTAGCCTCGCACAGGCACCCTGAGTCAAGATGTGGTGGACTAGCCTTGAACAGACAGAGAGCCAAGTGCTGGTTTGCACTCAAACATTCATATTTTGATTAATAAACAATAAATTCTGACTTTCTTTATTTAGCATTATTTATTCTATCAAAAATAAAGTCAATAATGCCTCTTTTATATGCCATCTCATTTGGGCAGCAACTGAAGGGTGATGATGTGTTGGCATCACTGACCATATGTGATAAGTTGGCAGCCCTGATACCATCGGTTATGTTGGCAGCCCTGTTTCAAGTGGCAATGTTGGCTGCCCTGATTGAAATGTATGCGTTTGGTAGCCATGATTATAATATATATATATATATATATATATATATATATATATATATATATATATATATATATATATATATATATATACAATCTTTTCCATCTTTGTTATATTCAGTGAAATGAATAACATATTCACCTCATTCACCAATGAAGTGAAGTGGATGTTCAATGCAGATATGAAATGAAGCAGAAATCAATGAAGATATGAGATGAAGTAGAAATCGGTGCAAAACTGCATTAAAGTGGAAATCAGTGCAGATGTCCATTGAAGTGAAAATCAATGAACAACTGCATAGAAGTGAAAATCGATGCACAAGTGCACTGAAGTGAAAATCAATGCACAAGTGCACTGAAGTGAAAATCAATGTGGAAGTGCACTGAAGGGGCAATGCAATCAATGCACAAGTTGATTGAAGTGGCAATCAATGCACAAGTGCATTGAAGTGGCAATCAATGCACAAGTGCATTGAAGTGGCAATCAACGCACACGTGCATTGAAGTGGCAATCAATGCACAAATGCATTGAAGTGGCAATCAATGCACAAGTGCATTGATTGTCACTTCAGTGCATGAAAGTGGCAAACAATGCATAAGTGCAATGAAGCGGTAATCAATGCACAAGTGCATTGAAGTGAAAATCAGTGCAGAATCTTCGCACAGTAGGAAGATGGGGAAAGGGCACTGTGGATAACAGTTCACATGCAGCTTCACAATCACCTATTCTGCAACACAGAATACACTGTTATTCGATTGCAAAAACAATTGACACGTTCAGCTTGGGACTGCCGAAGGCTGAGAGGGAAATCACTCAAAGAACAAATAAAATGCAAACTGGTTACCACTTCTGAGTTACATTACACAAGTGAAATTATGCCGTTTCATGTAGACTCCGAAGGAGAGTGCAAGGGAGTTAACAAGAGAACAAATAAGAAATAAAGTAAAAGAAAATGTTAGTAAAAGAAAAGGTGTGTTGAACAATTCCAATTCTCACTGTACCCTTGTCCGGGAGATAAGACGGCTTGATGTTGAAGCCGGAGTCTTGATTTTAATACAAGGGGTCAGTGGTGGATCAGATCCGGGTAACACATCAAAGGCCACTTTGTGGGAAAGAGGGAGGGGGTTGCAGGACCGACCGACAAAGATCAGTCTGCTCTGGCTGCAGCCTGCGAACTCTCGCGAGTGACCCGTGACCTCTTCTTATATGCTGGGTTTTCCCGCCTCTCAGCCTTTCTCCAAGGCAGGTGATATCCATTAAAATTTCCGGCTCCAGTTGTGTCTTGTTTACAGCTCAAGACGCAGGAGTACAGGAAAAGGGATTGGCAACAACACACGCAAAAGAGAGAACAATGGAAACAGTGGAGAGAAATTAAGGCCGAGAGGGTGGAGTTTTCTACATGAGGGTGTCCACCATAGCAAAATACTAAATGGCAGGGAACGTCGTTCATGACTCTGCCTGTGTGGTCCTGGTGACCCACACACATTTACTGTACTTGTGCTCTTAAAAAGAAAATCATGGAGCCTGCCCGTGCATTTGCAATGAATGAATGCTCCAGGCAATATACAGTATATGTATATATATATATATATATATATATATATATATATATATATATATATATATATATATATATATATATATATATATATATATATCACTCTTTCATGCATGGTGTATAACGATGTAGAATTATATGTATATATGTATGGATGTATATATATTTGTATATATATATATATATATATATATATATATATATATATATATATATATATATATGTATATACATACATACATAAATACATACACACACATACATACGCACACACACACACACGTATATATATATATATAATATATATATATATATATATATATATATATATATATATATATATATATATATATATATATATATATATGTATGTATGTATATATATGCGCGTTGGTGTAAGAGGCGAAAAATGTTCACAGGAAGAAACGTCTGGGAGAATGAAACGTTTATTGGTGAACATTCACCAAGAGGAAATTCTGGATGACGTTGATCGACTTATTGATGCATTGCTTGTGATAATACGTCGACAGGCACTTAAAACAAAGATGGATTTGATTTAATTGTACATAAGACTAAAATCAGATACTCCATTAAAATATTCTATCAAAATCTATATTGGCTGTATTCGAGTATTGTAAAGAGGTTGCTAAATTTTCCTTCTGTATACATCATTCTGTATACGATGCATATATATAAACGATTTACGTAATGGAGCATAATTCCTCATTAGCATTCTGGTTCAATGTAAAAGTGAATTTTAATGCTTTTTGAATATTAATCTGACTACAAATGAGCTTCAGGTTAATGATACGCAAAAAATGCTGGGGAAATCTAATGGAGAGACGGGACTAAAATGAAATGGGTAAAGCAGATATAATTACGTAGGAATGAAATAATGTGGAAGTGTTCCCACAAAATGACTTATAATGGCGAAAGCATATTTAGGCCACCAGATAAAAGAATGATTTCGTGTTAAGTGAGGTGAAGTGTTGATGTTTGGGAATATTATTCACTATTTCATTTAACGCAAAAAATATCTCTACAAGTTTACCTCAGTCGTTTGATAAAATGATGCTGGTGTCTTCCGTTCGAAATTGCGCTGTAGTTTAACAGCAATGTATCACTTCTTTGTAGGATAGATATCACTGTACGTCCTATAAAGAAATCGTTCCTATATCAGTCATATGTTGCATATTGCAGACATTCTTTGTGGGGAATGATTATGCTTTTATCGTGTGGGGTGTTTATAGCCCAATCGCCAAACATTCTTGGGAACAGGAACATTCCAATTGGAACATTCCATTGACCTAAATAATGGGAAAGTCATAATCTGTAAAAGTTCCGAAAGAAGAATCAGGAGAATTGTTGGAAGGGAGGTTATTGCTCTCAGTAACACTTCTGATGGCAACACAGGGATCGCGGAAAACCATATTTTGACTAATAGTTAATTGCCTTGTTCTCTTTCGATCCTTATTTTTAATCTCCTCCCTGTGGCTTTGTTCTTTACTTACTGGTCATGTTAGTGACCAAGTCCACAGAAGATGGACGAAAGCTTTTCAGGTTTGGTAATTCTTCGTAATATATATATATATATATATATATATATATATAATATATATATATATATATATATATATATATATATATATATATATATAGATAGATAGACAGACAGATAGATAGATAGATAGATAGACAGATAGAGCAATGTCATCCACTATTTTGATCATTGCTCCATCTTTTCTCGGGAGCCACCCTGTGTTAGGTGTAAACAGCTTAATGCCTAATAATAATAATAATAATAATAATAATAATAATAATAATAATAATAATAATAATAATAATATTTTTTGTTCCTATCTCTCTCTCTCTCTCTCTCATCTTCAATCCATCTCCATCCGCGTGAAAGGAAGTCCTTGGTGAAAAAGAAGCTGTTGACAATCGCCTACTTTGGATCCGTCCCGAGAAATGTCCTTCTGGGCCTCAGGAGAAGAAGAAGAAGAAGAAGTAGTTATGGCCTTGTTATGAAGGCATCTGGACCTTTCATTGAGGAAGGCTTCCTTCTGCTTTATTGTCGAGCCAATGGCTCCTCCTCCTTTCTTCCGGAGCTCTATGAAGAAATGGCGTTACCTTTTTGGTGCAATGCCCCGCGCTGAAGGTCAGCGGAGGTGGGAATTGACCTCTGTCGGAAATGAGCTGTGACCTGTGACCTTTTTTGGGCTTGGAGGGACGTGGACACATATATTCTACTGGATGGGAACAGCCGATAAGTAATATGAACACTTGGTGAAGATGATAATTATAAATGCCTAGAAGCTTTATTATAATCCTAAGTTAAAAAGGTTTAATTCAGCTTTAATCATTTACTAACATTTTTATGTATTTATTAAAGCCGTTTACATAAGCTGCACTAATCATCTCTATCTTGACCTTCCTTTCATAGCCTTAGTGTTAAGGCCCCTTCATTCTAAAACCTCTGCAGTGCTATCTGTCAGCACTTATCAACTTTTACGGAATGTACGCTTTTTTCACCATCCTACCATTTTCCATACTTCCCACATGACCGAACCACCTCAAGACACTCTGATTCATAATTTCACCCCCATTCTTCACACATGATCAAACTATTTCTTAGAACGCTGTACTCAGTATTTTTTGCCGCTAGCAAACCTTTTCATATCTCTTCTATATATTCACAGAAGCATAAACTTTCAGCAATTCTTAGGTGTCTACACTACAGTGATACAAGTCATAAATACGGTCATAAATACAGCTTGAGTACAAGTCAGTAATTTATAGATAGTACGGGAAAGTACTTCAAACGATTATCCAGCATTGGCAAAGATTCATTCTTCCCTTGCAGTCACTGACTTGTTTTTAAGATGTTTTTGATATGTATGAGATAAGTGTCAAACTTGTATTAAGACTTTTTTACTGTAGGCTGGAACACCTTACACTACATATGCCATGACAAAGCATTATCTCTTCACACTTACTTCTGGAGAGACTAACTTTTTTTTCAACAGTTTGTGACATGTATGCAATAAGTTGCGAACTTGCACCAAGAATTTTTTTTTTACTGTAGTGTGGACGTACTCTTAGACTACATATATCATGACAAAAATTGATCTCCTCACACTTAATTCATGAGCGGCACTTTTGTACTCACGTTCTCAGGTTGACTAATCTGAATATAATTCTTATTGTTTCCCATTACCACAAACAGGTTTCCACAACCATATTAAGTGGTAGAGAATATTTTATTATTATTATTATTATTATTATTATTATTATTATTATTATTGTGAGTAATAAAAATCCACAATTATATAGTAAATATATTACTATGTAAAAAAATCAAAGACTTTCGAACACCTGAACGGTGTTCCTCATCAGTGTTAACGTTAAAATGCAGTGAGGGTAATTTTCTTATGAAATCGTTTTTAAAAATTAGGGGCGGGGCGAGAAGATAACAGCCCATCACGGAAGTGCTGGTTCGGGTGTTATGTAATGCCAAATTCAACAGGCAGTTGCGCCAATCTCCTTGATCTTTGTACTTGCGTTGTTGCATCTGCCTGCGCTGCATAGGTGCCATAGTCGGAACCATCCACAGGGACGTCGGCTATCTGGAGAGAGAGAGAGAGAGAGGGGAAGAGGAAGCAGAGCATCAGGGTTCACACGGTCAACGTCAGTTTTGAAATTAAAATGTTTAATGTAGTGTTTGGCAATAAACCAGTTGATGAAAGGGTCTTCATTAGTAAATGACTTATTATCTTCAAACGATATTCCCATGTTTATGGCAGCACCTTCAACTAATCTTCTCACGTGAGAATCGTCACTTTTAAAAATTGTTCGTGCACCACCCACAAAATTAATTGGGGTGGTGCACGAACAATTTTTAAAAGTGACGATTCTCACGTGAGAAGATTAGTTGAAGGTGCTGCCATAAACATGGGAATATCGTTTGAAGATAATAAGTCATTTACTAATGAAGACCCTTTCATCAACTGGTTTATTGCCAAACACTACATTAAACATTTTAATTTCAAAACTGACGTTGACCGTGTGAACCCTGATGCTCTGCTTCCTCTTCTCCTCTCTCTCTCTCTCTCCAGATAGCCGACGTCCCTGTGGATGGTTCCGACTATGGCACCTATGCAGCGCAGGCAGATGCAACAACGCAAGTACGAAGATCAAGGAGATTGGCGCAACTGCCTGTTGAATTTGGCATTACATAACACCCGAACCAGCACTTCCGTGATGGGGCTGTTATCTTCTCGCCCCGCCCCTAATTTTTAAAAACGATTTCATAAGAAAATTACCCTCACTGCATTTTAACGTTAACACTGATGAGGAACACCGTTCAGGTGTTCGAAAGTCTTGATTTTTTACATAGTAATATATTTACTATATAATTGTGGATTTTTATTACTCAGATTGTTTTTCACGAAATTGTGAATCTATTAGCCATTATTATTATTATTATTATTATTATTATTATTATTATTATTATTATTATTATTATTATTATTATTATTCAGAAGATGAAAAACCCTATTCATATAGAACAAGCCCGCAACAGGGCCACTGACTTGAAGTACAAGCATCCAAAGAATATGGAGTTCATTCGAAAGTAACGGAAAGTAAAGAGAAGTACAGATGCAGGAGATCAGTTATTAAAAAAAATAGATCAACAAATTAATAAATAAAAAAAATAGAAATGTAAGAATAACAAACAATAAAACACAATCAGACAGAGAGAGACTCAGAGAGGGAGAGAGATGATTAGACTTAATCTAATTATCCGGGATGGCAAAAGCTCATTATCTCGAGACTTTACAGATGAATTGATGGCTCAATGGATAAAGTCACTATTCCGCTACGCTACACCCAATCCAGTAGGGGGAATTGTCACTTATAATTGATTTTCTTGACGTGTGCCTTACTCCCAACGTAAAGGGAGGACGATAATAATGGGGGCATTTGTGGCTTACTATTTAAAACTACAACAATGACAGATTATATATATATATATATATATATATATATGTGTGTGTGTGTGTGTATGTATGTATGTATGTATGTTATGTATGTATGTATGTATACACAACGAGAGATGGATAGATAGACAAATAGATGATAGGTAGACAAAGTAAATAACTCTCTCTGTTACTCTCATGTTTGCAAAGACTAAACTTCCACGAATATGCACGCACATGATTATGCGCGCTAAACCCTCTCTTGGAACCAAAGTGAGGAGACAGCGTTGGGCATTTCAGAAGCCTCCTCTCAGCCTCATAAGAACTTCTAACTTTATTTTGCTGGAAAAAGGTAAAAAAAAAAATACAGAGAATGTTGGAGATAATTTGCATAGGCATCTTTATAGTTTATGGGCCTACAGATTTTACACGATTTTCAGATGTTTTAATTTTTTATTATTTTTTTTTTTGCTGCCAGTAATGGAGAATATTTTTAACAATGAAGTAACTTTATTTTGCATTGATAAGGCAGGTCGGAAATTGCAAATTTTTTGGAGAACAATTTTAAACAACTTTTTAACTTTTTGTTGATAAATAATAAGGTTGGATGAAAATGCAAATCAATTTTATTCATATTTTTCACTCTGAATGAAATATCTTCTGTCTTATTTAACCTCATTCATTATTTTTTTATGAAAATTATGATAACAAAAATACCTTTAAATAACTTACAGATCTTATTCACTGAATTCAAATTCATTTGAATTTATAATTTCTAAGCCAATATACACCTCATGGCATAAACCTTCCTAAATAAAAACAATCACTTTGAATTCCATTAAAATAATCATTACATATATTACGTAATGCAGTAATTCCAAATATGACAGGATATACTGAATCCTTTTTTTCTTGCAATAAAACAGCTTTATGGAGAATTACTGTTCCACTGACAACGATATCCCACTTGATACCAAAAGTATCTGACAAAATATGGCTTAATCCTGTCTGTTTCATGAATATAACTGGTCATG
>JANJGK010000027.1:6803084-6808084 GCA_039081455.1 Macrobrachium rosenbergii | reverse complement strand
TTTCTGCAAATTGGTGCTATCCCTGATCCAGGAAGTGAAGTATAAATGTGATGGCAGTGGCCATAGTCTTGCTATATTCCTATAGCCACTCCTCTTGTCAAAAATGGAATAATTTGTAGTTATACACACACACACAATATATATATATATATATATATATATATATATATATATATATATATATATATATATATATATATATATATATATATGCTGCATATATAATGTATGTATGTATGTATAACTGAATCACAAAAATATGGAACGTAATGAATATATAAATAAAGACAAAACCCATGAAGGAAAGAGAAACAATGGAGTGCTGCAAGGCCCTTCGACTTATAGTCCTTTACTTAGCAGATTGAATACATAGGAAATATATATAAGGTAACTAGTTTGTAATTAAGTCAGTGATTTTATCTTTTAGTTGTTCTTGAACATTTTTCTAATACAGGGGTCCAATAATACAAGCCAGGGCTAAGGTTAAAATTACAGCTGGAAGCTGTATAATAGCGGATTCGTAAAGACTTTGTGAGGAGAAATCTTTTGATCTGGTAATCGGTGAACTTTCAGTCCAATTTATCCTGTGAGGTTTTCACTTAAGTATATATATATATATATATATATATATATATATATATATATATATATATATATATATATATATATATATATATATATATATATATATATATATATATACATATATATAATATACTGTATATATATTATAAAATAGTCACACAATTCCATTGTGTATATATATTCATATAAATCTTAACCAATAAAACAGGATAGTTTAGATTCCAGACTCTTTAATTTTACCTACAAGATGTTCAGAGACCATTACCTACTAAATCTTCCTTATCCTCTTGGTAGAGAAAATCTCCGACTGAATAATTTGTTCAAATCCTCCATCACTAGAAACTTTTACCCAACACCTCAAAGAAGCACTATGGAGTAATCGCATCAATACCTGTCAAGCTTCCAGACCCAAGCGGATAAAGTTTCCAGTAAAAAGACTTACAATAAAAGAGTAACAATGTCAGGTGATAGAACTACACGAATAACGCCAACGGTTTCCAGTCCAGTAGATGTGCTGGAAGTGACGCTGGATGAAAAAGCGTAACGAAGATTTACAAACGTGGATTTCATACGGACTGAGAATGTGCAAAGAGGCAAAGGACCTTCAGGAATTAACTGGGGCTGTTCAGAGCTTTAGACGGATTGGAATGGAGAGAGAGAGAGAGAGAGAGAGAGAGAGAGAGAGAGAGAGAGAGAGAGAGAGAGAGAGAGAGAGAGAGAGAATAGTTTATTTCATAGCTTAACAATGACAGCAATATCCAATGTATCCAACTATTATTTCTTGTCATTGGTGATAAAAATGATCTTTTCATCATAAAAACAATGTTGAAAATGAGATGGAAAATAATTAGCATTAAATAACTTTTTCAAAGAGGATAGCGATTATCATAGTTGCAATCACCATTCTTTAATCCTTCATTCATATATGAATTATTGATGTTAGTATG
Organism: Macrobrachium rosenbergii; assembly: GCA_039081455.1. Taxonomy (NCBI): domain Eukaryota; kingdom Metazoa; phylum Arthropoda; class Malacostraca; order Decapoda; family Palaemonidae; genus Macrobrachium; species Macrobrachium rosenbergii. The sequence continues at coordinate 6,806,552 of JANJGK010000027.1, read as the reverse complement.
CAGTTTAATCGAATTTAATACAAATTATTTTATGTATATATATAATCAGCAACACCATTCCCTCCAGGGAGGGAAACTAAAACCTCATTATTTTTAAAACTCCAGAGACCACAGATACGAATCTGCAATTCATTATCAATTCGCTAAATTAAAGAATAGTTGAATTTCCGGCGCGTATTCATTCCAACCATCCCCCCCCACACTCTCCTCCCCCACAAGACACCTCACACCCTCACCCCACACCCACTCCCAACACCTCACCCAACAACACCTCCACTGTCCACTGCACACCAGACCCCAACCCACACCCCCACCCCCACACCCATACCTCACGCCCTACCCCATACCCCACACCAAACACACACCACCACCACCCCACACCCCCACCCACACCTCCAAAAACCCCACACCCATAGCCACACTCCACCACCCCACACCCATAGCCACACTCCACCCCCACCCCATCCCATACCCCACATACACCACCACCCCACACCCCACCCCAACACAACACCTCACCCACACTCCCACCACACAATCCCACACCCCGCACACCACCCAACCCCACACAACATCCCACCTCACCCCACATGCCAACCCTGCAACCTGAACCCCACCTCACACCAGACCCCACACTCCTACACCGTACACCCCAACCCCACACACCAACCCACCCACACACTACATCCCACACCCCACCCGACACACCACCCCACACCACTCCACCCCCACCACTCACCCAACACACTACACCCCACCCGATACACTACTCCACCCCACTCCACACCCACCACACAACCCCACCCCGGGACTGCAACGTGAGTTAGCTATAAGCTTCTATGAAGTTCTTTCCCAAAAGATGTATTAACTTATGGCTTCCTGTTCATAGATACAGAAGAAACACGAAAGCATTACAGGATGTTCCTTCTTCGCCAATGAAGAAGAAGAAGAAGAAGAAGAAGAAGAAGAAGAAGAAGAAGAAGAAGAAGAAAAACAGGACGAATGAAGGGACATAAATCACAACTGAAATGACAGAGGAAGATTCATTGGTTTTCCACAGACGATCTCTCTCTCTCTCTCTCTCTCTCTCTCTCTCTCTCTCTCTCTCTCTCTCTCTCTCTCTCTCTCCTATTCCTGATATAATCGAGATATTGTGTTTCCACAAGTTATAAAAACGGAAATCTATGTGCTGGGATATAAAAAAGAACTCGCAACATGTCGACTGGCCAAGAAAGCATAAATCCCCCCGCCCCCCTCCTCTCTCTCTCTCTCTCTCTCTCAATGCAACTTTTGAGATCCCTTTCTTCTCTACTGCACGTTTTATTGTGTTCTGTTTTGGCCAGAATGCAGAAGATAACTCGCTATAATTATAAGAATTTGGATTCTCCCCTTGCAGAGATGATCCATTTCCCCACCGGATACTTTGGGTTTGAGGCCTGTCTTCCATCTTCTGAGAATAACCCGTCTGATCTCGTAAAACCCTAAAGACCGTTTCTGGCTAAAACTGATGCTGAACTCGAATCTCTGCTCTGTATCAGCCGCTGATCGAGCGTCAAATGGGAGTATTTGCGCCACTTCAGTGCGTGGAAGGAAGGAAGGAAGGAAGGAAAGAAGGAATAAAAGCGTAAAAGTGGGGAGATGATGTAATGGGAGATATGCTTAGCCAAGGCGCTGGGATTTTTTTTTATGGTGGGTTTTGGGCTGGGTGATAAGACTGCCTTCTTCTTCTTCTTTTTCTTCTGCTCCACTGAAGCCGTAAACATTTTTTGGTCTATAGCTTCCTTGTAAACATTTCCTGTGGTTTCAGCTTATAATCAAACCACGTGAATATTTGTGATATTTACTCATATAAATATGTATGTATACATGTACAGTATGTATGTATGTATGTATGTATATATGTGTTGGTAGAGTCATGATATTGCCTTTGTGACACCAAAAGACTAAAAGTAACACACAGAGGAACCAATCTGCCAAAAGACCAAAGAGAAACTTGACTCAATGTTATTTCAAACGAAGAAGTGTCTGACAAGCACAAGGGGTAGGTTCGAACCCGTACACAAGGGGAACGTCACTTTAACCAAAATGGTTTAGGAAATTCCTTCCAAATCTCGAGAGCCAGAAATCCTGAGCAGGACCTTCGGAGACTGACAGGATTAGAGCCTCAATGAAATCGAGTATCCTACGCGAAGCTGAAGGGAGGGTAAGGCGAGTCCCAGGTCTCTGGGGAATATTTGAATGGGGTCCTGCACAGGATTTACTCTCTCTCTCTCTCTCTCTCTCTCTCTCTCTCTCTCTCTCTCTCTATATATATATATATATATATATATATATATATATATATATATATATATATATATATATATATATATATATATATAGATAGATAGATAGATAGACAGATATATATATATATATATATATATATATATATATATATATATATATATATATATATATATAGTCATCTCTCTCTCTGTTCATTTTTTTTTAATCGCACTGACAAAGCATGGCTGACTTGATAAAAATATGAGGGATAAAACACTTTCTTCCTGCACAAAGGAAAACGTCTTACCTTTAGAACAAGACAAAGAGACGACTCCGTCTAAAAGGAAATAAATAATAAAAACCTTTTAAGAGACCAGGGATTTTCCCTCTCTGCAGAGGAGGAGAAGAAGAACCTGATAAGCTTAGAATGTCACTTGGGGTAATTAACAGCTTCTGTCTGAGTGCTGATGTTGCATTACAAATCCTCTCGAGGGAGGAAACGGGAGAGGAACAGGAGAGATGTTCTTTATTGCTCTCAGTTTTTCTTTTCCGTTTCGTCGTTGATTAAATTTGGAGCAGAATAGATTAGACGTCAGCGTCTTGTTCTACTCTCTCTCTCTCTCTCTCTCTGTCTCTCTCTCTCTCTCTCTCTCTCTCTCTCTCTCTCTCTCTCTCTCTGACACACCACTTAGCTCACTCACATTCGCTGATAAAATTCATCTCTAAGTTCCGGTGGAAATTCAGTGGGAAATGCATAGCAAATTTTCATATATATATATATATATATATATATATATATATATATATATATATATATATATATATATATATATATATATATATATATATATATATATGTTGTGCGTTTGCGTTTGTGTCGTTGTTTGTTTGTACACGTTACTCGCCTTGTTTTTGTTGCGCTTGTTTTTGTTTACTGAAGGTTTGTCATTTACGTATGTTGCCAAGAATTTCTGTACTCACAACCTTCAATAGATACTTTATACACATGAATGAAATCACATCATCTCCGTACACCGGAAGTGAAGGCCAGAAGTGGCCCGCAGCCCAGTTTCATAAACCAAATCCTGACTTCAATAAACTCTTTAATTGAAAGCAGTTTTGAAATAAATTTTTCATATACCAATTTCGGCCGAATTCTTCAGGCTGGAATTGTGTTTAACCTTCATAAAAACTGTGATT
>JANJGK010000027.1:6788084-6798084 GCA_039081455.1 Macrobrachium rosenbergii | reverse complement strand
TATATATATATATATATATATATATATATGAATTTTTACCACATCGCCGTGATTATACAAGCATGAAGCTACAATATATATATATATATATATATATATATATATATATATATATATATATATATATATATAATTATATATATGTGTGTATATATATTCTTACATGGGTCCTTTGGCTTATGAGTTAATTATTAATTACTGTAATTTATGTAGCCCTGCTCTACCTAAGACCCACATAATCCTGTCAATTACAGCTAAAAGTTACCCCAAGAGACAGACCATTACTCGATTGGATTGGGTCGCCAGTTGGAACTATGTATTGAATAATTCGATTATTTCTGGAATAAATGAATTACATGAAACCCATTTATTACCCACCTAGTCCCAACAAAGAAAGAATGTGTTGTTACAGTGAGAGGGAATTTACAGGAGCCAATTAGTCCTCTTCAGACACAGGAAGATTTTCCCTACTTCAGTTAAAACGCAATGGGTGATCGTTCTCGTAGCTCACTCGTAAGCAATTCGAGTATTTTAAAAGGCTATTCCTCTTCCAAACAATGGTATGATCAGGTTCCAAGGCTTGCCTGAATATTACTTATGATTGACCTCTCCCTAAATCCTACTTACTGCAAGGGGAATATCTTATGCAGTCTCACTAAGCAATAATAATTCTACGTCATATACTTGACTTCATACAGGGAACAATGCGTTAGGTCTATTCACTTAGTAAAAAAGGCAGAAGAAGGGACAAAGGACAGAATTATCAGGAGCACTGACGTGTGCGTGCTCTCTAAGACGGTTGTGCTCTCTCTACCTTCTTGGGTCAAATTGGGTCTCTGTGTTCTCGTGACCAGCGTACCTTTCATAGCCTCCGGCAGTCTGAAAAAATGACAAAACATCGCCGATGCATAGGACAGAGAACAGGAATGCTTAAGAACACCCTCACTAGAGGTGACCTGATGAAAAACCTCCCTGTGGATAGGTCTCTAATACTAACTTATAAGCTGTAAGGAACGGTTAATTTTGAAACAGCCTAGCCCACTTCCCTCTGCTTGTCCCAGAAAGTTCTTCTGGTCTTTGTTAGGAGTATATTATATTAATTACTAAAATAATGCAGGGAGGTCGAACAGCAGAATATATATATATATATATATATATATATATATATATATATATATATATATATATATATACAGTATATATATATATATATATATATATATATATTTTTTTTTTTTTTTTTCACATCGTGGTGATTTATATACAAGCAAGAAACTACAAAATATATGTATGTATATATATATATATATATATATATATATATATATATATATATATATATATATATATATATATATATATACATATACACACACACACCATACACATACATATATACCACAGCCCATTAATAATATAGACTCTCATATAACCACGCAGACATCTCATTTACCCAGAGCAATTAGCAGTTCCTGACAAGATGAAGAAGTCTCAATAAAAGCTTTATGAAGGTAATTCCTGGAGGGACATCCCATCTCTTTCATCTCTCATCATAATGACAGTAATAACAGTAATTACATTTTATGTATCATCTATTTCAGTTTAAGTGAGTGGGGAGTTTATATTAATTTTTTCTTTATGATGTTTCTTTTGCAAATTTTTTCTTTATAATGAAAATGAATAACTCTTGCTTTTTATACATTTATTCTTTCTAGTGGAACTGAATAACTCTTGTTATTCACTGTAGGAATTAACAATCATTGTTTTTCTACGTATAATCATTTTCAATTTAAGTGAGTGGGAAGTTTGTTTTTATACATTTTCTCTTTATAATGAAAGTGAATAGCTGTTGTTGTTCAGTTAATGTTTTTCACTTTCATTATCTTGTTCTTTACTGAAGATGGGTAAATTGAATATTTATGACGGATTAAAGTATGGAATTAGGAATCGAGGTTTCAAGAAATTTCAGATTATTCCTCGAAGAATACTCTGGGCTGCTCTTCCTTATCATAACTTCTTAATAATATCACTGTCAGCGAACACTCTCAATCTTCATACAAATTAATAATAATAATAATAATAATAATAATAATAATAATAATAATAATAATAATAATAATAATAATAATAATAATAACAGCTAGGGAGGAGATCTTATCTGAAGGCAATATCATTTAAACAGCTATTATTTTCAGTAATAATAATAATAATAATAATAATAATAATAATAATAAAAACATTATTGGTATTACCATTGCTAATATTAAAAGTATAAATAAAACAAAACAAGATTCTTTGTTCAGAAAACCGATTAATGAAGAAGAGAAATAATAAAGATTAAGCAAAACGGAAATCTTACTAAGTAAAACAAGTAAAAAATGCTCAGAAGTTTCTTCGGCGCAATCGAGTTTTCTATACAGCGTATAATGCTGTATGAAACTCTCAGCCGCGGCCCATAAAACTCACCCACGGCCCATGAAACTTTCAGCCACGGCCCGGTGGTGGCCTGTGTTGTTGACACCTATAGCGGTGCCAGACGCACGATCATGGCTAACTTTAACCTTAAATAAAAAAAAAAACTACCATGGCTAGAAGGCTGCAATTTGGTATGTTTGATGATTAGAGGGTGGATGATCAACATACCAATTTGCAGCCCTCTAGCCACAGTAGTTTCTAAGATCTGAGGGCTGACAGCAAAAGTGCTGACGGACAGACAAAGCCATCTCTAAAATAGTTTTCTTTTATAGAAAACTAAAAACTGTCTATAGTCTAAAGTATGTAGAAGAGCCAACCGCAGATTTGAAGAAGATTTTCACCTTTGACCCAAACAGAACGAAGTATCGTCGGAACTGCAGAAACCACCATTGGTATTTAATATCATTCCTGTGGCGCATTTGAACCTTTTCAGCGCTTTTTCGTTTTAGTTTAGACAAAGGGTTTACAGAAATTGCTTCGTACCTCCACACGAGTGAATCACTTCCGCTGATCCCCGTCACTCGTAAGCTCCATTCATTTGCGCCTGTCTCGATTCTCCGATGATTATTTCTTCCCAAAACGAGTAACCTTATTAATAGCTTTGACTAACACCTCCACGGACGATATTTATCGCTGGAATATAACCGGACGAAGTTTAACAAGATAAATTTGTATCTTGTTCACATGTGTCTTCGTGCCATCTATTCTCATATTTCTGTTCTGTGGAAACAATTCTCTCTCTCTCTCTCTCTCTGACAGATCTGCGTTTTCTGATGAATCGTAGTTTTTTTATTATTATATTTTCGTGCCCTGTTCCTGTTCCGGCTGATTGTTCCCATATGTTCCACTGACGTGATCTATCCAAATGATTGTTGGCCACACGATGAAACAATTGTATGACAATCGTATGACGTCATTTGTTTATATCAGCTACGTTTTTCCGAAGTCTCGTTGATGTATGATGCTGTTATTCCTGCTGAGATTAGAGTACGAAGTTTTCTTTTTTTTTTATTATTGTTTTAGTGATAAATGCGTGCATGGTCGGCGTATTTTCTTGATTTATCATCAATATGTCTTGGCGTATACTCCATATACAAATTTGCATGTTGGGTGCATATATATATCTTGTCTAATTCCTGTAAGTATTAACTTTTTATCTATTCATTAATTTTTTAAAATCTATTTTATTTTTAATGTGTGAGATTTCTTCTCTCTGTATTTCCCTTTACCTTCTCTTACTTTCTAATGGGCACCATATTCTTTGGAAGCTCTAATTTCAAGTCAGTGACCCCTCTGGTGGGTTTGTTCCATATGAACACGGTTTATTCTCTGAATAATAATAATAATAATAATAATAATAATAATAATAATAATAATAATAATAATAATAATAATAATAATAATAATAATGAAACAGATACTCTAATCCAGACTGTAAGGATTGAATCTGGGGACATCAGGATGGAGTTTGGAATAGAAAAATGCGCCTTGGTCAACATACAAAAAGGCAAGGTGACAAGGACTGAAGGAATAAAGCTACCAGACGGGAATAGCATCAGACAATATATGAGACAGGATACAAATACCTGGGAATAATAGAAGGAGAGGGTATAAAACACCAAGAGATGAAGAACACGATCAGGAAAGAATATATGCAGAGACTTAAGGTGATACTCAAGTCAGAACTCAACGCCGGAAACATGACGAAAGCCATAAACACATGGGCAGTACCAGTAATCAGATACAACGCAGGAGTAGTGGAGTGGACGAAGGCTGAACTCCTCAGCATAGACCAGAAAACTAGGAAACACATGACAATACACAAAACACTACACCAAAGAGCAAATACAGACACTATACATAACACGAAAGGAATCGGAGAGGGATACTAAGAATAGAGGACTGCGTCAACATCGAGAGGAGAGCATTGGGGCAATATCTGAAAACCAGTGAAGACGAGTGGCTAAGAGGTGCATGGGAAGAAGGACTGATAAAAGCAGACGAAGATCCAGAAATATGCAGAGACAGGAGAATAAAAAAAAAAAAAACAGAGGAATGGTACAACAAACAAATGCACGGACAGTACATGAGACAAACTAAAGAACTGGCCAGTGATGAAACATTGCAATGGCTACAGAGGGGAGAACTCAAGAAGAAAACAGAAGGAATACTAACAGCGGCATAAGATCAGGCCCTAAGAACCAGGTATGTTCAGAAAACAGTAGATGGAAATAACGTCTCACTCATATGCAGGAAGTGCAATATGAAAGACAAGACCATAAACCACATAGCAAGCGAATGTCCGGCGCTTGCACAGAACCAGTACAAAAAGAGGCATGATTCAGTAGCAAAAGCCCTCCACTGAAGCCTGTGCAAGAAACAACAGCTAGCTTGCAGAAGTAAGTGGTACAAACACCAACCTGAGGGACTGATAGAAAACGATCAGGCAAAGATCCTCCGGTACTATGGTATCAGAACAGATAGGGTGATCCGTGCCAATAGACCAGACGTGACGTTGATTGACAAAATCAAGAAGAAAGTATCACTCATTGATGTGGCAATACCATAGGACACCATCCAGAGTAGATGAGAAAGAAAGAGAAAAAAATTGATAAGTATCAATCGATATAAGAAGGATATGGAATATGCCAGTGGAAATTGTACCCAGAATCATAGGAACACTGGTCGCGATCCCAGGATCCCTGTAAAGGAATCTGGAAAAACTAGATGCCGAAGTAGTTCCAGGACTCATGCAGAAGAATGTGCTACTAGAAACAGCGAACATAGTGAGAAAAGTGATGGACTCCTAAGGAGGCACGATGCAACCCTGAACCTCACACTATAAAAACCACCCAGTCGCATAGGATGACTGCGATAGACAAAAAAAATTTATAATAATAATAATATTTATTAATAATAATAACAATAATAATAATAACTAAATTTCAAACACCTACTATGGCTTTGCCAACAGTGCACCAATTTTTTTACCAACGCTTTTCCCAACTCCGGAGATAATGTTTTTATTAACAAGTATCAGACATCCACCAGGGAATGTTAAGTGTGTTATACATTATTTCTTTTTCATGAATACAAATCCATTTTATTCTGTTTTCACTAATTACAAAACCTTTATCAGTGGTTTTCAAATGGTTTAAGATACTGACATTAACAAAAAATTTTCCAGTGTTTATTTACATATATATTATTAGGTCACTTATAACAAAAATCTAGTAGTTCAGATTAAGAATGCTTATGTAGGTTGTGGGGATATATTGACATTTAACTAAAAATTGAGATAATGCTTGTTTGTGCAAATATTTTTATGTCATTTATACACAAGATCTAGTGGTCCATGAGTTTTTATATCTTTGTATTAAAATGAAAAGTAGAGAAAAAGAAATATTTCTACCAATACAAATGGCGATATACTGACAGCAACTCAAATTTAGCCAAAGTTTATTTGTTAATATATATCTAGGTCATTTATACACAAGGTCTAATGGTCAGTGAATTTTGGGTTTTCTTTTTAAAGTATTAAAATGAAAACTAGAGAAAAAGATACAATTACGCTAAAACAAAACATTGAAGCCGATTCTTCAATGCTGACGTCTGCGCAAAACTTTTCTTTTGAACGCACAAGAATCATCAGAGATTCCGTTGCCGATTTAGACAGGAAAGAAAAACAGTCCCTTTATAGTGCCCACTTACTGTGGATACAAACTCCCCCTTCCCCCAAAAAATACGGCGGTCCTCATCATAGCCGTATATATATATTTCCGGTGACGAACAGACCTGTCGTAACAGCCAATCATTCTCCAATGCCTGAAGTTTACAGACAATTGACAGTCTTGCAAAAGAACGCGATCAATCCCTCGTGGCTATAAGTGGTAGAGGAGGCGACGCCAGGTAGCGCAGGTGACAGAAGGAGGGAGAGAGAGAGAGAGAGGGGGGGGGGGGGGCGGGGGCGTGCGTTCTTTAAGTGAGTGTAATTTGCATTAGTGTCTGAATTTTCTGTTCGTGTTTACTCCATTATTTGGCTTCTTTGCAATATTGCAGTTAGTTGGTGAAACTGAATTTTCATGTGGACAAGATGTTTCTTTGCTGTGAACTCTCTCTCTCTCTCTCATAATAACTGATGAATAATTCTCTCTCTCTCTCTCTCTCTCTCTCTCTCTCTCTCTCTCTCTCTCTCTCTCTCTCTCTCCAATTTTGATAAAGTCTCTTCAGGGAAGCATTATTACCGATATATTGAGCAAACAGAAGCCCATTTCAAAGGTCAAGGCTGGAAAATGGCAGTAGCGTGATATTAGGACGTCAAATCTGTTGAATGGATTCAGTGAATATTGCAGTGAAATGTGGGGCTATTTCTAGAATCGAAATTGAAGCGACGGTAGTTCAAGGTACTGCAGTATAAAGAAAACGCTGTATATTATAGTTACTGTTGTTATTATTATTATAATAAATTTAGCTACTATTACACAACTCAATTGCAAAATGAAAGCTGCAATACCTTGTCTATGCTTTAGAAGACTTAGGTCAGTCAATTGCAATTCACCTTGTATTCTAAATCAGTTATCTATATTTTCATCCGTTTATTTATTAACTTTTCTTTTTTTCTTATCTGATAACTGATCTCTTCTTTCTGAATTTCCTGTTTATCTTCTGTTACTTCTTTCTAAATAAACACCAAATTCTTTGGAAGCTTGAATTTCAAGTCAGTGGCCCCTGTGGTGGGCTTGTTCCACATGAATAGGGGTTTATCTTAATAATAATAATAATTATAATATAATAATAATAATAATAATAATAATAATAATAATAACAATAATAACAATAATAATAATAATAATAATAATAATAATAATAATAATAATTAGCGCAGGCAAACCACTTAACGAGCAAACATTATTCTAAAGATAAATATTGAAGCTTTCTAAATTTGACATTCGATCCAGTGACATGAAACTGCTTTGTTATAAATTAATTTTTGTAGGCCTCTCTCTGTCTGCCTTTTATTATCCTTGTTGTTCAATTTTATCTTTTCTTTTTTCTGATCTATATATATGTGCGTGTGTATACATACATACATATTATTTGTTTACTTATGTAGGCCTCTGTCTATCCTTGTATAAGTATATAACTACTTTTTTATTATATCTAGTGTAGGATTTCCTACTGTTCAATTTTATCCATAAATTTTTGTTATACACAAACACACACAAGAATATAATATATATATATATATATATATATATATATATATATATATATATATATATATATATATATATATATATGTATGTATGTATGTGTGTGTGTGCACATCTGTTGTTTACAGCCGTGTATTTTATACAAAGCTACAGCATCAGCACCATACATAAACACAGCCCCTGCCTCGTGATAAACACGACCCGGTTTCAAGGGAACATTATCCCGGCACGAATAAATGAGCCTTCACAAGCGCCTTCCTCCTCTCTTGTTTTGGGAGATGTTAAGTGTTCCTGAAAATATGTACTACTTTACAACGCTAATGGTTGGGAATATGAAAAGGCAGTTCCAAAAGAATGAATTTAAAAATTAATATTTTTATTAAGCTGACATTTCCTGAAGCTGAACTTTATTTTCTTTTTATTTTTATTATGCGAAGACGCGTGTCTATAACTTTAAAGGTATTCTATATTTGTATGTTATCTATACGAAATTTCTCTTAAATTTAGTAAAATTTATTAGCAAATTACCAGCTGTACTTTATCAATACATGAAAAAATTGAAACGACCAGTTATATACAGTCCTATGCAGTCACCACAGTAGATAGGTATTCTAAATTTGTGTTTTATTATCTATGCCAAATTTCTTTCACACTAATCCAATGTATTAGCAAATTACTTGCAGCACTCTATCAATACATTACAAAAATTAAAACGCACACTTATATACAGTCATATTCAATCACCAACATGAAAGGAATGAACTTTTTAAAGATATAAGAAACGTTCTCCAAAATCCATAAAAAATCCACAAAATATCAACAGATTCCAGATAATAAATTCAGGATTTGCGTCCACAACCGAATTATTCTCGAAATCTAACCTTCCGTAATCACTGAATAACTTGAAAAACGCATCGTTGAAATTCATTATCAGTAGAACTACATACATCCGGTGTCAGCTCACCTGTCTACCGAATTCCGTCCAAATTCAAAAGTAAACTGAAAAGCAACAGAGACAGAGATGGACAGACAAATTAACGCTAATTGTTGAACGCAGAACACCTGTCATCTTGAAGGGTTTCCGCCAAAGCTGAAGAATATTGAATTAATTAAACCTCCCCTCTGGTGAGGGTCGAACAGCAATGAAAATGGTCAATTCTATCAGATTTTCCGTATTATTATTGTTATTATTATTATTATTATTATATTATTATTCAGGAGATGAACCCTACTCATATGGAACAAGCCCACCAAAGGGGCCACTGACTTGAAATTCAAGCTTCCAGGGAATATTATTGTGTTCATTAAAAAGAAGTTACAGAAGGTAATGGGAAATACACAGAGAAGGGATCACTTATTGAAACAAAATGAATTTACAAATTAAGAGATAAACAGATAAAAATGTAAGTAGATTATTAGAATAGAGGGAGAATTGTTTTGGAGTAGTAACGAGATTTGAGCACGGGGGTTTGGTCTTTGTTTCTGTACATTATTGCTCATAAACGGCTTAACTTTTAATTCTCGGTTCTCGTTTACCGAAAGACAAAGATGTCATGTCGTGATGTATACATTATACATATACATGTTTATACATACTTCTTTTCGAAAGTAAAACTCTTTCTCTCTCTCTCTCTCTCTCTCTCTCTCTCTCTCTCTCTCTCTCTCTCTCTCTCTCTCTCTCTCTCTCTGGGGTTATACAGTCTGTTTCTGCAACGATCTCCCAAAAACTATTACTCCTGGAAAACAGGAGTAATAATTTATGTTGGTGTATATACTTACATTACATACCCTTTGTTATATTGCTTTCAAGTTTAGGCTCAAAAGCAAATATAACTACCGTATCTACTCAAAGTGGTGGCACATATTCACGAATAACTCTAAGCTATTCTAAAGATGAATTTATTACGGCCATTGTACAAACATAGGAGTTTATTTCTGAGTTACATTAACTAGTTGGAAATCGAATATTATTTTTTGTTAGGAACTTCAGTGATTTTACAGGTTAGATGTCAGACTCATTTGCTTGGTAGATGTCTCCTAATTTATCATGCAAGAATAATTAGCCCAGACGCAATTGGGCTTGATTTTTATGTCTAGACAAACATTGGAAATAAAACCCTTTCCCAAACTGTCTCTCTCTCGCGCGGGCTTTCATGTCGCCCACGAAAGACAGAGGCATTTCCGAAATAAAATAAAACCACTTCAGGAGATGAGACATTTGACGCGACGCATATGCTCACGAGAGAATTACCAGGCATATCCATCAAGTTCTGAAACGCTGCCATCTTGCTATTTTACCGCTGTCTCATCCT